>JAUTXX010233718.1:0-14603 GCA_032273605.1 Panulirus laevicauda | reverse complement strand
ACTTTATATATATATATATATATATATATATATATATATATATATATATATATATCATCCAGTTCTTCCCACGCCAGACCTCGCTTTGTTACACTAAAAAGGTTATGTTGTGGTTGCCGAGTAGAAGTAAAGTGGGCATCACGCAGGGTCCCGGATGTTTCCATAAGTGCTGCCCGCTGGATGATCATCCTCAAGCCTTGAGTACATTTGCTCCTTGATTTGTGCGCATCAGGCGGCCATTGTCATTGGCATACTGTCTAGTCTTACCATTCGCTCACTCTGTCAGACATTTTTTTAGATAAAAGGTTCACAAGATGATTTGTATTTCTCTGTTTATTAGTAATAGATAATTTGTATTTTTCTATTTATTAGTAAAATAGGGTTCACCCAGTTTGCTGTTTTCATACGCTGTTGCATATTGTTTCTTGTTTAATCTCTTTATCTCCATGTGAGCTCGAAGATCAGCGTCTGCTGTTGTAGCTCATAAAATTCTCCCATGGTGTTTGTTCGTGCACACCAATAAGCAGCGGTCTTCCCATGCACTAACTGAGTCATTCCACCATTTTCATGTTGCACATGAAAGGCAGTTGATGAAGTTAGAGGGACTGGCTCCACTGGATGTTTTATGCTCGCATCTCATGAATACGATGAGCGAGGAACATGATCCTTATGAGCCCCTGAGGGTAGTTGCTGCCTCACACACTGTCTAACCGGCAGTTTTGTTCCATTCGTTGCGGGTAGTACTAGGCTTTAACGAGATGACCTACATCCTATAGACTTATGGCTTCATAACTAGGCTTTGGCGAAGGCTTAAGACTTCCTCACGGTTTGTGATTTTGCAATCGATATCCACCGTATCCAGCAACATACAGTGAGCATCAGAACCATACTGGTACTGTAGGTTTTTAAGCGCAAGTTCGTAACTTAGCAAGATTTTTCGACCCATTCAAGCCAATGGTTAAGTCGAGAGGAATTTGACCGTAGTGCCATTGAACGAAAATACCCTACCCTTTTCTTCTTAGATTTATTAAAAATCTACGTGAAAATGAGGATCAGACTAGGTATTAACGAACCGGGGGTATTTCCGTCAAAAATTGCATGCAGCATTTCCATATCTTATTTGGTTTATATTTCCATAAAATAGTAGCTGTTTCATTGATAGTTAAACCAGAAAATTCTAGCTTTTTCATTGAGTTAAACCGGATGTTTTTCTTTGTATAGAATTTGAAGACTCCTACTTCATTACTTGGTTACTATATCAAGAAACTAGATTTTTTTTCGTGGTGCACATGTGCCGCATGCAGTGCAGCAAAATTATTGGATATGAGGTGAGAATGGATGGAAATATTGTTTGGATAATATGAAAAGAATATCTGTACTGGGTTCCATGGCTAAAGGTAGAATTTTCTTTTAGTTACGAACCAGGTTAAGTTCCGGGATAAAATCAGAGTCGAGTCGTATGACGTGCAAAGTTTCAAGGCCAAAGACTTCATTTTCAAGGTATGAGGCAGGTTCAGTTGCAGGTTAAACCTTTTCATAAGTAGCATAACTCAGGTAAGGCTCAGATTAGAGTTGTGGCTTTTATCCTGAATAATGAAAAAGTATTTATGATTTAATTTCGCGTTAAGACCTAGGGTAAGTCATTCCTGACGACAAACGGATGACGAGGCACTGCGTCTGACTTGCTACCCAGGTGACACCAACATGCAAATTGGAATGAAATTGCATATTGATAAGGGATATTCTCCATTTCCGTGATCGTATTTCTAAAGTAAGTGATTTTCTTTATCCACTTGAGCACGACGGCACGGACACTTAGTACCTTCGTATTTCGTATTGAAGAGTCGTGTTCGTGTCCATCCATGTCCACTGGCAGGAGGAGTGTGCTGTGGTGCTGTTAAGTGGGGTCACGAGGCGGGTGTGTGGCCCCAAGTAACCTGATGCCCACGGGGCAGCCCGCCGCCACCTGACGCTGACCCTAGTCAATTTCCGCCCACCGCTACCGTTGCCTGCCCATGTGGTTTCACATCCATATGAAATCAATTTGATATAGTAAGCCAGCCAGGAATTCTGTTTTGATAGCATTGATATTTATTACGGTAGCAGTGACCCCCGTTTGTTCAGTGAGCACGCTTACTGCATTTTGTTAAGGAACAGAATAACTTTTTAAGTCAATATCACATATGTAACTTAGTCGCAAGCGGATGTTTTACAACATGGGTATAATTACATGTGCTCGGAGCATCTGGTGCATACCCATGCACGTAAGTTCATTTGCATTAGTCAAGAAAATGTAGTAGGAGTTTATGGATATGTAATGCATTTTTCTTTTATACAATTACACATCTAACCGCACTTTTCAAGCTATAAAGTCTGGTTATAGCTAGGATTGCTTGTTAGATAAAACATAGTCTGTTTTGGCACAGCCTCAGGATAGCTAAGCATCATTTGGATTAGCATTTACAGCAAGTCCCAACAATGACCTTGGGTGACCTAGACGGTAGATAACACGGTGTGATTTACTCAACATATCAGCGGTAGTGTGAATTATTGAAAATGTAAGGCACGAAAAGTAAAAAATAGGGGCAACCAAAAAGACGAAAATGTAGTGTAAGTACTTCAATGATTAATGACAATGAGAGAATGACGTAGAAAAAGATTACAGCTGTCAAAGGTAGCATGAGGCAGGCACGTGACCAGAATAACACATTGTCCAGGCCCGTTACTGTGTTCCACCCAGGGACAAGTTGCAGCTTTAGAAACTGCTGGAAGTCACTCCTATTAGAAGGATTCTAGATCTTTACACTCTCACTTATAAACTAATCTAAAAGTTGTATTCGGTAAATACTGAGGTTGAGGATTATCAGTAAAATGTAGAACATAAAGCGCACGGCCAGTCAGGTGGCTATACGATGGACCAGCAGTCGCTTCCTTCATATTGATTAGCTTCATATGACTGATTTGCAAGTGGATATTTGTCAGAGTTGGTGGTACTGGTTGAAAGAATTGTTGCTACAGCAAATATTAGTATTAAGTTGTGGTTTAAATAGGATATGATCAGCTAACGTTCGCTTGTTTTTAATCTTTCTGACGTGGATGAAATTGGATACTATTTGTAGACATGAGCCAGTCAGAGTAGCCGTGCCTGGAATATCATGTAGTTGCGTCACATCACTCGGCTGTAATAATCTGTCCGTCCTGAAGACGCCAATTGGACGGCGAGAAACCTTGAGGCATAGGCTGCATATAGCTGATACTAGTATTCGATTTTTGCACTATCTCGGCCCATGTACTAGTGATAGTGAGTCAGAGCAATGAAATAGTTTGCCTAGCCGATCCCTCCTGTCTAGCCATTGCACCTGAGATGTCAAGTAATTTACACAAGCTCAAGGCACGATATTTCATCTTAAAAACACAGCCAGCGAGATAAAAAAAAGAAAAGAAAAAACGTCGGGCGTGCTCCAGTTGTTCAGCTCGTGGTTATTGTGCACAAACTCACTGAGGCACACACGTGCAAACACAGAACAACTTGCTGAGAATTTTATATAACCCTTGTATAAGAGGGCGTGTCCAGGTGCGAGCAGGGATGGAATTCAAAATGTGTGCTACTATCATATTATACATCAGGATCTTTATAAACGTTCCTACCATTTTGTATATTCTGCTTCACTTGTCTATGTCCCAGTTTCTAACCTTTTCTGATATTGATAATACATCTGCAAAACCTGCTTTTTTTGTGATAAACTTAAGATGGAACGTAATTTTGGTAGTGGGCATCGTGAAGTTGGACACATAAATGCCGTTGTGTTGTTAAACTCTTAAAAGTAAAAAAAAATCTCTGTTAGGGCTGCTCCGAAATCGTGTAGCATTGGAACTTGTCAGTGTATTCAGGGACTTGAGGGAATCATTTTATCGTCTTTGAATCCATGGGTCGATTGTCTGATCTCAGGATCTTTGGGAAGGATCATAGACATAGTACATTGGTAGCATTACCTCAGGATTTGCCTGTTTTCTTTCTCTTGTACCCTTGTGCAGTGCTTTATTTTCCCTTCGAACTTTAATTAATATTCTGCTGTGTGACACCTGTAAATGGTGAAATAGAGCCTCTTCGAGAGGGAAAACCTAGCTCTGCATTTAGTTTTCTTGATAGTTCCAGACTATCATTTCCTGCCACCTACGGCCAAGAAAGAGTACATGACACTTCAGATTCCTTAGTTCCTCAGCCTTCCAAAAGAGCAAATATCTGGACAGAATTCCCGATCATATCATCAGTATGTCATAATCATCAGAAGACTACTCATGAACTGTAGTACCAAACAATCTTTAAAAGTTCCAGAAACCTGCAGCATAGTTAGTGAAACATTTTAAGGTAACGATTCTTAATTTAACAGCAGTATGGGCTGCTTTCGTCCATCCAGCTCACCTGATGTACTGTACCGTAAATAGTAAGTGATTGGAAAAATCTTAGGACAAAATTGTTAGGTATGGTTGAATGATACCGTTTATCGTCACTTTGTAATTGTTTCGGTGGTTTTCATCTATTATATTTTTTCTCTATCCTAACAGCCAGATAAGACGGAAAGTTGCATAATTGGTTATCAGGTTATAGCACACAAGATTAAGAAAACTGCATCGAGCGTAAAACTCTCCGTAACTTAAATAGTAATCCCGCCTATCATCTCGTCTCTTTCACCACCTATAAAAATAATCGCACCTATCAACTCATCTCTTGCGCCACTTATGCCCCTGGCCAGTTGTTTTAAGAATAAGCTGTAGTAAGCGTAAAGTGATGGAAAGTAATATTTTTTTTTTCCGACAGAGTGACGTGGGTAGGAGTGTGCGGGTTACTGCTCTTTCTATGGCAGACCCCCGAGGACCCAACCTCCACCACCCACCACCTGACAGCTCCCCCTTCCTCACGAGCTCAAAATCCCTTGCCTCGCTCACACGTCAGTAACCTTCATTACTTGCAAGTGCAAGAGGGGGACTCTGATGGATCTTTACCCAACTGGAAGGCTGTGCCAAGCAATTATGGTGTGCCCCCAGCTTACAACGCTGTCGACAGAGACCCCAGCGACGTCCCCCAAGCTCACTCCGGGGAAGCATTCTTGGCCGAGGCTGTAGGGGTGGAGAGAGGCAGTGCGAGCGCAACCCACGCCCTCGCCACAGGGGGAGTATCCACTACATCCATGGGGCAACAGGTGAACCAGGCCCAGCAGCATCCTATCAGGCATCTTGGCTCAGGTATGGACTGGTACCGTCCGCGTTCTCCCGTTCTTTCTATTTGTCTTTCTCATTTTCTTTACTCTCTCTCTCTCTCTCTCTCTCTCTCTCTCTCTCTCTCTCTCTCTCTCTCTCTCTCTCTCTCTCTCTCTCTCTCCTGCTGTACTACCGTTTCCATCTTTTCTCTCCATACTCTTCTTTCCCTCCCCTTTTCTCGTTTATTATTCCACTTTCCTCCTACTCATTTTACTTTTCCTCTTCTGATTACCTTTTGTATGTACTTGCATCAGTGTAATGAAAGTGGATGCCATATATGCAATCATTGTATCACTGACAGAACTAAGAGAGCTTTGAACTGCTGGGAAAGGTTAAAGGCCCTGGAAGAGATTGGAGGGAAATGTGACTTGATCACAAACTGTGTAAGTTTGTAAACCAGATTTATGACATTGTGAACAGTTATTTCAAAGAAATAGCGATAAAACAACGAGAGGACATAGCTTGAATCTGGGCGAGAAACTTCTTAAAAAATGTAAAAAGAGTCCTTTTTACAGTGTGATTGATAGATAAATGGAAGAGTGAATGGGGAATGAGTAGATGTGGAAAAAAGTTGTCTAAAGATGTGGCCCCATGAGTGTAAAACTCCCTCCCTGTACAGTAGAAATAGGTAATTGCAAATGGAGAGCCCCACTAAGCGGGCAACGAAAGTGGGGCAAAATCCTCAGAGCCCCTTACAAGTGGAGATGAAATTTAGAAATATTAAGTTAAAAAACATCAAAAAATGCACATGCCCAGGTTCAGTCCACTGACACCACATTGACCCGGGTATACCACATTGTTCCAATTCACTTTGTTCCTTGCAAGCCTCTCACCCTCCTGTATGTTCAGGCCCTGATCGCTCAAAATCTTTTCACTCCATCCTTCCACCTCCAATTTGGTCTCCCGTTTCTCCTTGTTCCCTTCAATCCTGACACATATATCCTCTCTGTCAACCTTTCATCACTCATTCTCTCCATATGTCCAAACCATTTCAACACACCCTCTTCTGCTCTCTCAACCACACTTATTTTCTATTACCACACATCTCTCTTACCTTTTCATTTCTTACTTGATCAAACCACCTCATACCACATATTGTCTTCAAATATTTCATTTCCAACACATTCACACTACGGATTCATTACTCAATCGAGCAAACTACCTTACGCTTCATACTGTACTCAAACATTTCATTTCCAACATATCCACCCTCCTCCGCACAAACCTATCTATAGCCCATGACTTGCAAACATACATTATTGTTGGAACTACTATTTCTTCAAATATACCCAGTTTTGCTCTCTCAGATAACGTTCTCTCTTTCCACACATTCTTCATCACTCCAAGAACCTTCACCCCCTCGCCAACCCTATGACTCACTTTCATTTCCATGGTTCCATTCACTGCCAAGTCCACTCCTTGATATCAAAAACAATTCACTTCCTCCAATTTTTCTCCATTCAAGCTTACATCCTAACTAACTTGTCCTTTAACCTTGCTGAACCTAATAACCTTGCTTTTATTCACATCTACTCTCAACTTTCTCCTTTCATACAAGGTAGCACCAAGAAGAGATGATGACAGGCTGCATTTGCTCACATCTGTTCTCCAGCTGTTATGTATAATGCACTGAAACCACAGCTCCATATCCACAAACAGGTCTGCCATAGACCTTTCCATGGTTTCCCCTGACTGCTTCATATGCCTTGGTTCAGGTCAATGAGAGCATGTTGCTCCAAGTATACTACACTGCTCCAATTCAATCTATCCCATGCATGCCTTACATCTTCCTGCACTTCCAAAATCTTTTTCACTCCATCCTTCCATTTCCATCTCTGACACATATAAACCCTTTGTCAACCTTACCTTACTTATCCTCTCTATGTCTAAACCATTTTTGCTCCCATTCATAAACTCTCTCAACTATACTCTTCTTATTACCATAACTCTCTCTTAATCTATCATTTCTTTCTTGATCAACCATCCTCACACCACATACTGTCCTCAAACAATCCATTTCTACAACAACCTCTCTCCTCTCTGTAATTTCTCATCTATAATCTGGACTACTTTACCATCAAACATGTCCATCTTTGCCCTCATTCAGTGACCTATCTTTCCAAACACTCAATGCATCCACGACCCTACACCCACTTACCCAACCCTATAGCTCACTTCACCTTCTACAGTTCCATTCAACTAATCTGTCTCCTTTCACTGCTAAACCTAATAACTCTGGTTTTCTCCACATTTACTCTCAACTTTTGTCTTTCACATGCTCACTAACTCGGACATCAGATACTGCAGTTTGTCATTCAAAACTGACACAAGCACAGATATACGTGAGTGTGCGTGTGTGTGTGTGTGTGTGTGTGAGTATTTCATACTTGATAGCCGTTTCCCAGATCAGCAAGGTAGTGCCAGGAACAGACAAAGAAAGGCCACATACACTCTCATCCATTCTCTAGCTGTCATGTATAATGCATCGAAACCACACACCTTTCAATGGTTTACCCCGGATATTTCACATGCCCTGATTCAATATATTGACAGCACGTCTACTCCAGCATATCATGCCATTCCAATTCACTCTAACCTGTGCACACCTTTCAACTTCCTACATAAATATTCAGACACCCATCACTCAAAAATCTTTTTCACTCCACCCTTCCAACTCCAATTTGGTCTCCCCATTCTCCTTGTTCCCTCTACTCCTGACACATATATCCTCTTTGTCGACCTGTCCTCGCTCATTCTCTCCATATGTCCATCCCATTTCAGTAAACCCTCATCTGCTTTCTTAATTCTTAACCATACTATTTTTTCATCACACATCTCTCTTACCCTTTCATTACTTACTCGATCAAACCAGCTCACACCCCATATTGTCCTTAATCATGGGCATGAATGTTCAAAACAGATACCTATATAAATAGAAAGTATATAAACTGACAAACAGCTTAACATCATCATTGGGTTGTGGTGGAGCCGATGTGATTTTAAAAGTATATCAAATATCACGGTGTGGAGAATGGCTTAAGTTGCTATTTAGTCTTAGACTATTTTAGTGTTTACCTTCAATGTGGTAAGACACATCTGGGAACATTTCATTGTGGCACTGGGTTTACCTGTTAGCAAATCATCACATTTTTAATGGAATCTTGTTCATAAGTGATGTGCCACTTATGGAATTCTAGGGTTTTTAAATAACCGAGTTATTGTGCATTTATCAAAGGTGAAAAAACATATTTGCAGTGCTTGAATGATGAAGGACATCCAACTATGGTGTGAAGTGTGGTCTGCAAAACAAAAGCAATGATTTTGGTTACTCTAGTGAGAATGGTAGACAGCATTACAGCTGTAAAACCATTAATTCATCGTTACTTTAACGTCAGTAAATGTTTAAAGTTTCTGAAATGTGCAGTTTCTGTTGTAAAATCTATTACTGTATAATCTATGAGGTAGAGTTCGAAGTTTCTCTATAAACGGACCGAAATCACCCTAACAGTGTCACATTCTATGCAAGATATAATCGTTTTTAATATTAGCTACATAGAAATGATTCTGCAGATCCTCCAGTATTTGTGAAATGTTACCATAAACCACCACAACACCTGTTACAATAAGCCAGCAGAATTTAAGGTACTTTACAAGTACATTTAAGTGACTGATGCTGAACGAGACTCTGGTCTCGCAGAATTACATCAACTAGATCCAAGTTGTTTAAAGCACAGCGACAAAATGTATCATAAACATTAAGCAAACTGCATATATTAAATCCTGATGATTAACTTATTTACAGTCAACTGGGAATGAAGGCAACATGGTGTTTGAATGACAGCCTGGGATAATTATAAGGATATTAATCAAACAGTGTTACTGACATACTGATTTCCATTATAATGAAAGACATTGATAAAAAGTATGTTGAAATTCACCAGCTCATGCTGACATAGATGGACATCATGGAAAATAAAGGTTGAAGTAAATTTCTCATCATGATTTTTATAGTAGTCATGACACAGTGAAGATGGCATGCATTAAACATTTTACAGAAGCTCTTAACAACTTAAAGATTTTATAAAAAAAAAAACTAACAGTTAAAGGTCATACTGAAGCACTTAAAAATTCATGTCATAATGAAGCACTTAAAATTTATCAAGAATTTATCAAAGCTCCTAAAAGGTATAGCCTTTATTATTCTTTAAAAGATTTTGTGAAAAATTTTATCATTTGGGTCCTATGGAGGTCTTTAAAAGTGGAGGGTTCTGTTGAAGTCCTTAAGAATTATAGAGTTTATGAAAACCAGAAAGATGAATGACTTTCATGCTCTTAACAGTTAGCTTTTATAAAATCTCTTAACATTTAGATATTACTAAAACTATTAGCTGTTACAGACAACTCCTGACATTTAAAAACTTTTTAAATCAACTCCATACAATTAAGCACTGTCTGTATATATGTTTTCTGCTATCAATTTTCAGCAGCAAACATTTAAAGAAGCTTAATATGTATATAAGTATCCTCTTATTAAAGTCAGAACAACTAATGGTCAATATAACAAACTTCCATTGGTTAAACATTTCACAGTAGCTGATATTTACATCTAGGTTCCAAAATGTTAAAAGATTAATCAATTCTTATAATTGGAATTCTTCATAAAAAACTACCAAATATTTCAAGAAAAGCTCATAACATTCAAAATTCCGTGAGAAGTTAAAAACCGTATCACAGAGAGAAGAAACAAGGTAAAATGCTATGATATTTTTACTTTATATCACATATCGTAAGTTACAAAGACATCTAAACATCTTAACACCTTCTGCAAGAATATGTGAATAAAAGGCCATAACCTTTAACTGTGTAAAAGGTCAGAACATCATAAAAGGTCACAAGTTAAATATCTACAGAGGGTGAGCATTATTACTGTAATTATTACTAAAATCACGGATAAAATTGTCACGCATTTAAAGAAAGTGGAACTTATACATATTCATGACATTTAAATGTTTGCTAAAAGCTTTTAACAAGCACACAATAATAGCTAATACAGAAAACAGGTTACAACAGGAAAACATTTCATGAAAATAATCTTGAAAAAAAAAACATTTAAAAGTTTACTGTGTTACATCTGAGATCACAATGAAAATCATATTGTAAGTTATCACTCAGAAAATTAACGGTCACCGAACTTAAATAAAATAATGAAGGCTTAGAACTTAAACATTTGATAAAGACTATAACAGTTAAACTTAACCTTGAACTAAAACATGTAATGTCTAACAAGTTTGAGATTTCTTGTAACTTTGTTACAGAACAGTACAGTATACTGTAAGGCAGTATAGAAGTTTTTACATTTGTTATGGCTTTGAAGATTTTTCATGGAGATCTTCATTCCTGCTTCTTCTTGATCACATTTTATTATCATAAAAGTCCTGATGCTGCTAAAAACAAAGGGATGGATGCCATCAACAACAACAACAACAACAACAACTAAACCCTATGTAAATTCCCATTAACAGAAACACTGCATTAAGAGCAGAGCTGCAGAGCAATTAAAGAGGAGCTCTTTTTCAATCAACCCACTTAAAACACGTCAGACAATTTCGTATTTCAGACAGTTTTGCTGTGTCTCATTTATGTGTGGACTTCATGTGTCTCTGCTGGCTAATAGAAAATTATTCTGGGACCAAATTCAACAAAAAACAGAGGATGGCAGGAAGTGTAAATCCAATGGTAATGGTGTACATTCCATGCATTAGCAAAGTAGTAACCAAACTACAGCGCCCTATCCACATCCAGGTCCCACAGACCTTCCCGTGGTTATCCTCAGATGCCTCATGCCCTGGTTCAGCCCAATGATAGCACGTCAACCCCGGTATACCACATCTTTCTAATCCTCTCTATCCCAAGTACACTACACCTCGCACCCTCCAGAATGTTCAGGCCCCAATTGCTCAAAATCTTTTTCACTCCATCCTTCCATCTCCAATTTGGTCTCCCCGATCTCCTTGTTGCCTTCACTTTTGAAACAGATATCCTCTTTGTCAACCATTCTTCATTCATTCTCTCTCTCTCTTTGTATGTATGTATATATATATATATATATATATATATATATATATATATATAATTCCAATGTGGGTATATTTTTCATTTCTCTTTTGAGACAGTTTTATGTTTACATGCTGGAATTCTGAATTCAAGCAACTCTGGCTTTTCTCTGAATGTAAATATCTACATCAATGTACATACATGTTTAATGAACATGGATGATTTTCATTCACATCATCAATAGCTCACTCATGATTTTCAGAAGGGCTACAGAAGACCCCAGAAGACTTCTCCAGGTACCTTCAATAGGTGTACATGCATGGTGAGAACTGATGTTGTCCAACAGTTATCCTCACCATCTGAAGGTGTTGATAAAAAATAATCTCTTGGGTGTTGGTTTCACTTGACAATGATGGCCTAAATGACCGAGGAAGGTGACAGGCTTTGAGACCAAATAACCAACCAACCATCTTGATTTTGAAGGTACACTAAGCTATATAAAGTATATATTGGAACCTAACTTCAGTGCTAAAAAGTATAAGTTGTAGGAACGAGGTGCAGTGATAAACAGATTTACATTTACGGGTTCGCTGATGAGAGGACACATCATCACACTATATTTATCTTCCACAGTCAGTGACATGGCATAACAAAATATGCCCCAGTCAAGGCCATCTCGGGAAAAAAGAAGGAAAACAAGGAGAAATCAATGTGGTATGCATAGGTGTCTCTAGCCCTGACTCTTAAAGGAAGAAATGTTAGGTAAGGAGGGTAAGACAAAAGGGGATAAAGAATTCCACAGCTTAGCTATTCGAAGGAAGGAGGAGCTTATCATCACAGCCAATCCTCAAGAGGTCAGTCTCCAAACAGAAACTGTGGGAAGCAGCAGCCAAACGCATGCCACAGGTCTAAACCTTGGGGGTTGGGCACATGCAAATATCTCATAAGAACAATAGAGAGGAGAATAACAACAGGATAGAGAGAGAGAGACCAGCAACATAGTGGCATACAGAGAAGGAAGCCTGGAATGAGTTGATGCCTGGAGAATTAACGAGATGGAAGGCACTGGATTCCACTCTAGTTAATAAAAAAAAAAAAGGGTGAAGGATGAGCTCTGTCAGATGTTTCAGCAGTAGACATAAGGCAGCTGTTCACAAGAAAACTTATCATGGCAGCTGTACAACACTCCCTGCCTTTGGGAAGCAGACTTTGTAATGTTGGTTATGTGGGGTTTGCCGGACACAGTGGAAGACATGGTTATGCCCAACATGTTTATGTTATTGCAGAGTTGAATTGTAAATAGAGGGAAATAATGATTCTTAGAAATAAAGAAGGAATTGCCTTTAGCCTTAATTGAAACATATAGAACTACAAAACAGAAATAGAAAAGACAAGGGAAAGTATTTATGAATTTTGGAGGAAGTGAAAAACCTGTCTTTTGAAATATGCCAGGTCATAATTATTGGGAAAGACATGAGTAGGTAGAGAGTTCTAAAGCTTTGACATGTAGGGAAGGAAGCAGGCGTCAAAACGGCCCAACCTTGAGTTGTCGATGGCTACACAAAAATTATGTGACCCAGCAACCTGACAAGCATTGCGTGGTCTAGCTAGTGGCGTGGGCAAACAAGCAGCTAGCTCTCGGGAACAAAAACCAAAACAGAGGGAAAGTGAACCAACACTGCAGCGTAGGGCAAAAGGGTCAAGTTTGGTAGTTGGCCTGAGGCAGTTTATGTGTCGGACTGCTTTCATCTCTGGCAAGTAAGGATGCAGAGCTAGAACCACCCCAGATGTGAGAGCAGTACTCCACACAAGGACAAATCAATCCCTTGTATAAATGGAGCAACTCTTCACGAGAAGTTTCGACCTCTAAACAGGACACCCTGTAATGTGGGGATTCCAAGAAAGAGTAGATGTTATAGCAATACCAAGTATGTTCATTGAGTCAAGAGGTGGAAATACAGAACCGTCAGAGGAGAGACCAGAGTTGTGAGGAGTATTTGATAGAGAGATGCATAGATACTGGGTCTTGGAAGCATTAAAATTAACAAGATTTTGTCTACCTCACTGAGATATAGTCTAAATCTGAGTTTATTGAGGTCAATGTTCAAGACGAGATGCAGATCGAGTGAGAGAAGACGGAGCAAAATTGAAGGATGTGGACGCATACAGTGATGAGTTGTCAGTGTATGAGTGCACTAGAGTATTTGTGGAGAGGAAATTGCTGAAAAAAAAGGAGAAAAAGCATTAGGGATAGGACAGAAACCCTGACAGACACCACTTTTTGTGATAGGTGAGGGAAGTCACTCCATTGATGACTACTGCATTGGTACGGCCAGAGAGGAATCTATGCATTAGAAAACAGAGATTAGCAGTGAAACCAAAGGAAGGACGGGACCATAAGAAGCAAAACTTCATGCCACATCGTGTCGAATGATTTGGAGATATCGAGGACTATGGCAAAAGTTAACACAAAATCCCTCAGAGAGGAGGACCAGAGGTGAGTTAAGCAAGGGATCACCAGTAGACATAGCACTGTGAAATCCACACTGATGATCTGAAAGACAGGAATGGGATTCCAAGAGTTTGAGAAATTATGAGTTTAAGAATTTTGATCAAAAACTTTGGAAATAGCGGAAGTATGAGCAATGGATGACAGCTGATTGGAGGGGTTAGAGCAGTCTCCTTACTCAGGGATGGGCTGCACCAAGGCAAGCTTCCAAACAAAAGGAAAAATATAGATTAAAAAAAAAAAAAATGAAATAGATGAGCAAGAGTTGGTGCAAACTTAGAACGCACTCCCTAAAAACCTGAGGAGGTATGTCCTCTGGGCCATATGCCCTGTCCACTAGGAAATGGGGGAGTCCTTAGAAGATCCTGCTTGAAGAGAATATGGCACTGGTTCAGTAGAGAAAATGGGTGGAGGCTTAGAACGAGCATCATCCAAAGTCGAATTTGATGGAAGAAAGATACCACAAAAGGTACTAAAAGAGCTGTTTTATCATTTAGAGAGTTAGCAATAAACTAATCAGGTTGGAAGCATGGAAAAATGGCTGAATTAGTTGTTTTTATATTTTTTTGTGAAGGACCAAAAAGATTTTAGTATGCAGACGAACAAGTTAGTACACTTCTTTACATGAAGGTGTGCGAGACTTTTCAAAGGAGAGCTTTGCAATGATTCCAAGATGAAATGAAAGCGGAGTGGGTTTTCAGGGGAGGGAAGGGTTTCATGGTCCGGTACAATCTGTTCCTAATGCAACAGGCATCAGAGCCAAAGCACTGAACTGAGAGAG
>JAUTXX010233607.1:0-14604 GCA_032273605.1 Panulirus laevicauda | reverse complement strand
TCATTATCTAAACACCAACCAATTACAGTTTGAATAAAGAAGACAAGAAACAAGACTGCACTAAGTTACCTGGTGATGAGTCTCTGCTTTTGGCCTTGTTCAGATAGTGCCGTTGTGCTTGTTCTTGCAGTCTTTCTGTCACAGACTTGAGGGGAGCTGTTCCTCGTTCAGGGTGCATATACTTGCACTTATTACCATAAGTACATTTGCGACCATACGGGCACGGTGCTTGTTTGTCTCGGGCACTTCGCTGTAGGAATACATCTAACGTTGGTCCACTTCGTCCAAGGGGGTCATCAGGAGGCACAAAACGACCATTCACCCATGAGTACATAAGCAAACTTTCTTCTATCACGCGGCGGAAGGCTTGGGACTCTGCCGCTAGATCTCGATAGTTATCATTACTGACGACAATGCCGCCAGAAGCCACTGCCTCATTCAGGATATAGCGGTCATCATACGACACGATGCGCTTTCCGCCACATACCCGGGAAGGTGTAAAAACCAGGACGCGCTCTCGCTCCAATTCTAGCAGTATTTCTTGGTCGGCGATGAGCGTGTCCCAGCGGGGCGCCTCCTTCCTCCAGGCCGGTACAAAGACAATGATCTCGGTGTGACCGCGTGCACGGAACCAGTCCACACACACTCGCAGCCCGCGACACGAGAAAGTTGTCTTGTTGCCGTGACTGAAAGATAAAAAACATTACGATTACTTCCATACATCGATATAAGACCATGTGTTTAAATATTCGGATTTGGTGTTAAAAATAAAAAAAGAATGTGCAAGAGTTTATAAGATTATTTCTTACAGATATTGGTATGTCATTGCGCATAAAAAATGATTTCAATGTATAAGCAACAGCAGCTGGTTGCTGAGTGAACAGTTGGGCACGCCATGGTGTAAGCAGCTGCTAATCTTAGAACAACACAAGGATTTGGTTTGGTAGACCAACCGGGCGGACACAAGGGAGAGCAGGGACGTAACCCCAACCACGAACACCAGGTAAACTAGACCCTGCAGCAGATGCCGCCACAGTAAATAATCGTCATGACGCAGCATAGAAAGCGGATGTAAACTTTCCCTCCCAAGTGCTCGTATGCTGAAGGGGCCTAGCTACAGGGCAGGACCACCTTCGTCAGTCAAGGAACCAACACAAATGTGCAAGCTCCACAAGCTCACTGACGATTACCTAATACTCGTCCTTTGGTGATGGCAACATAAGGCTGTGCAAGGTCAGGGGACGCTTGCCGCACTGAAGCGCGTAGTCATCACTGCAGTTGGATGTGACATAATATCCCCTGAACCAATAATATATCTACCACCTATTCATGCTCTATTCAGCACAGGAATTCAAAAAAGCTTCATGCTAGGTGTGTACGTGGAAAAACGTGATACAGCGATTATAAGAGCTACTATAGGAACAGGTAATCCCGATATCGAACAAGAAAACTATTGAAGAACGATGCAAATGCAAAAAATAACTGCTGCATCTTAGGTAACAAGGGAAAACGTTTACAAACACACTCGAAATGACGTACGTTACTTATTACACTCGTAAATTACGGCTAATTTTTACTGATGGTCTGGTAAAAGAAAGTGGCTGTAAAGGCTAGAGTTCTGGCGGCGTGGTTCAGAGATGTCAGCTGGCGAAGCGGGCGGGCGGCACCCACATCCTGGTGGCAAGGCTTCTGATGGAGTGAGAGTCGCAGAGGTGTGCACCGCTTGCCGCCACTGTCTCCATCATTATTATCACCCCTCGACCACTGTCATCAACACAACCACTGTCGTTGAAGCCATCCCCGCCCACACCATTACCAGGGGGAAAAGAAACTGCATATACCAACCACCGGTGGTAAGGTTGGGATCACCCAACCCTACCACCACAAGCATCATAACAGTACTAGGCACCGTTATCAAAATCAGCACCAAATGAGGTTGGCCAAACACACGTTTCCATGAGATTAATTGTAATAACCTTTATCATTACATAGATGTTATTACAAATAATTTCATGGAAACGTGTTTGGCCAAACTCAAGTGGTGCAAATTTTGATAACTGTGCCTAGTACTGTTATGATGCTTGTTACCTCTATCATCATCAAAAGGCAATGACTATAAACAATTTGATGATATAAAGGAATACAGTAAGGTAGGAGTGTCAGCAGCCTCCGCGTGATACAAGCGAGTATCTGCCAACCTCTTTCAGGCACCTCCATCATTTGTGGTTGACTGATAAACCTTCTCTTACGTACGTTTCCTTTTCTCTACATTTTGAGACTACAGTAAATTCAAACGTTTACAATAACCAAAGAGCTTCCCTGGGACCGATCTCCCCTGTTCAAATGTTTGCTGCTGATGGCCTCAATTATTGAGTTATATAATTCGTCCGGTCGGGGATATGGGGATATATCTTAATACGTCCACTTATGTTCTGAAGCAGTCCAAAGGCCCTCCCATGATATTTTGGATAATTCGAACTATGTTCAACGGAGGAAGGGGACGCAAACAGTAAGCAAAACAAACGCAGGGAAGCGAGTGGTGCGTTCAATAAAAGTAATACGAGGCTAGTCAGTAATTTGCTTTTCCAGTGTCTTATTTCCTAACAATACAGCTCAATAGCTTTTGGTTTGTCACATCAATTGTGATGCTTGTAAGCATCTACAACCTATGAAAACATAGTTTTAAGAGGTTTACGAGAGTGATGTATAAGACTTAAACACTGGGTCTCTTAAATTTTATAGACTACCCAAAATATTCAGTCCAACATACCTTGGAATGACTGTTGAAGAGTCTATACCAGGACAACTGAAAACCATAACTTAAAACATATTCACCCACCACACTAGAGGCTACGCAACACACGGGAGTCTGTACATATAGTCTCATAATGTTGTTGCTTCTCAGTTGAAGAGTAAAACCCGGATTCTATTTCTCTTAACCCCGCCACAGCACGTCATTACTTGAGACGAGTTATCATCAACCAAGGAAATCCTGAAGACCAAATGTGGGACATGTTAGTGGAAAGTGAGGGTACTAAGACCCTGCTGTAGAGATCTTTCCTACCTCAACTACCAAGTGCGAGATGTCCCTGCTGCCCCGCCGCCATACACCAAACTCAGGCTGTACGACCAGACCCTGCCACCAAACCCACACCAACCCACACCCTGCCGCCACACCTACACCAGCCCACACCCTGCCACCACACCTACACCAGCCCATACCCTGTTACACATACACCAGCCCACACACTGCTAACACACCTGCACCAACCCACACCCTGCCAACACACCTACACCAACCCACATCTCACCACCACGTTAAACCATCCAAGACCCAGTTCCTCACATACCTACACATCACACCTTAGTGTACGTATAAGCAGTTATGACTCACCATTGAAGTCACTAAGGTAACACATT
This sequence comes from Panulirus laevicauda, assembly GCA_032273605.1. Lineage (NCBI taxonomy): Eukaryota > Metazoa > Arthropoda > Malacostraca > Decapoda > Palinuridae > Panulirus > Panulirus laevicauda. Next base: position 11,184 of record JAUTXX010233607.1, on the reverse strand, counting down.
ATAATAGAATTCCGCCAAAGATAATTCACAGAAACGCGAGGTGTGGAATGACAGACTCAAAAGTGTTGCAATTGCGCCCCACAGACCGTGTGAAATGTTCAATATGTAGCTGGAGGAAGGTAAAGTGTCAAGGTGGGAAGATGACAAATGTCGCGCCTATCAGTCTTTTGGCGCTGAAATGTAGACCAGTCACTCTGACCTCTGTGTGTGCTTTGCAAAATACTGGAAAAAGATGATCAAAATACCAGCGCATGACTCACCACAAAGGAGGAACTTCCTAAAAAGTCAGCCAACATGTATTTGGGGAAATGAGGTCATGCATAATACGCTTCTCAGATTTGTGAGACAGCGAGCTCCACAGAAAAGAAGGGAAGACTCGAGTGGATCATCTGCAGCTGGGGTGCTTGAGGACTGCGCCATATAGGAGGCTGGTGACGAAGCATCATTAGGGGAGATTCCTTGGATAAGCAGAAAAAAAAAAACATCTCGGTGCAAGGGAACACGGGAAGCACGTCACAGGATCCTTCTCAAATTGGACTGGGATTCTGTCCTGGGATCAATCACTTCTTGATCTACGTTAATCACTTGCCAGGAAGACAGGATTTAAACCAGAGTATTCTTGCGGATGATGCAAAAGGCAAGAGAGAACTGAAGTGTGTGAGCAACAATGTATTGCTCTTATAAGGTGGCCAAGACCTAATCCTGAGTTGGTCTGATACAAGCTGATGAAACCCAACCCGGGTAAACATACTGAAGATGGTCACATGGAAAAGAGGCTCAATAAATATACAGACCCATCAAACAGCTCTTAGGAAGACGCAGTGATAGAGCAACGCAGGCCACAACAAGAAACATAAGAATTTAACGTATTAGAAAATGTGTAAAGAATTTTTTTTTATATTATCATAATAAATCATAACAGGAGATGAATGAAAAAAGCTATGGTGAAACTGTTAATGTTATTGTTTAATGGAGGAAGTATAATAGGTGGGGCCATACGACTGCAGAGCTTCCTCCTCGTAATGTACTTAAGGTAATGACAAACATGCACACCTAGCAAGACGAGGGTGCCACAAGAAGGTACAAATCTCTAGCTATACAGTACAAATAGATCACACCCCGAGAAAGCGTATGATAAAAGTGATTTATTTTTTCGCGCAGTAAGAACTGGGGTAGAGCATTAAACATGACAACAACTGTGTCACAGCTGAATACAAAAGACATCTGATAACCTCTCGAATACCTTGTTACTGTACAGATGGTTCGCAGGATGGCGGCGGCCAGAATCGTAGTCAAAACTTAAACACATACTGTTGGCCCAAAAGTCGTCATACAATGTCGTGTGGCGATACTAAAAAACATCAAATGATGAACACTTCCAGGATTAATGACAAGATTTTATTGATATAATTTATGGGCTGGGTTTCCTACCTAACGTTCCCGTAATTATAACTCATGTAATGTGTCTAACAGCACCCTATCTTCGGTTGCACCCGGGAAATTTTACGTGTAAATAATGCAATGTATTTCACAGAGGTGCGTGTGCCCATACAGCTACAATCTGATAATGATTAACAGCTTTGTCTCGTGTGATGGTCAGCGACCTGAAGCAGTGCTGGTGGTGGGGACAGGGCAGCAACAAGATGGCTCTTCACAAGAGAGGTGGAAGCTTCACAACAGGAAATGAGATAATCGTGCATGAAGAACTGAGCCTTGTGTAGTGACAGCGGGTTCCTGGTTTTTCCCAGCGCATCACACCAGACAACACGAACACACAGTCGGCCTCCTGGCCCAGCAGTAAAAGCAGCAATATGGTTAAAAGATAATACGTGCCTAAACCCGCATTCCGTAAGAAGGGGTCCGTAAGCGAACAGACCTGGGTGGCACACTGAACCAACGGACACATTTGTACATAACAGGCATCACTGGAATGTTAGTCCATCCCCCGGTCATGACAACGTACCTCAGTGTAAGACATGCACGTGAGACAAAGAGACAATCAGTTTCAACGATAGGTATGTAAGATTTTCCCTAACCGTTCGGTACGCGCGGAGCGCACGGGAAACAGACTCATTAGCCCGATGGGAGGAGAGCCGAGATTACTACTGTGCCGTCCTCCAGACCCGGAACTCTACCGTGGGTTACGTACTAGTGGTGATATTTATCGTCCAATAACTTACTGTAGGCTTGTATCATGAGGTGCCAGAGCAGCGGCTGTAGACGGAGGAACACTGGTGAAATGAGCCAGAGCAATGACAAAGGTGGCGGCGGTGGTGGGGCAAGGAGAGAGTTCGTCCTCGCCCCTCACATCACTGAATCTCCCACATGAGACAACACCTAGAATAATACCTTAGCTAAGTATAACCCATGATGCTCTGCAGTCAAGCGAGTGAACCAGTGAATACTCCTTTTTTGAAACTGGCGAGACAGGAGTGTTTCTGAACTACCAAGGCGTCCGGACTGTACCAAGCTTATAAGGGGGCCAGTATAACCTTGAACACTGTATAAACACTGTATTACGTCAACTTTGTGATGAAGAAGGGGAATTCTCATACCAGGAAAATATATAACTGACAACGCATTACTTCTCCTCTGCTTCCAATAGTTATTGTAAGTAAAACCTCGAGAAACTTGGATAACGACACAAGTGTGACGTAGTTGACTTCGTAATGAACGTACACGACGGATGTCAAACTGAAGGATTGCTGAGCAGATGTGTTGGCAGTGGTGGTGATCCGTGGGTGGGAGGAGTGGTGGTGGGTGATAGATGTGGTGAGTGGTAGAGGTGATAATAGCCCGTGGTCAGTGTTCAGGTGGTGGTACCAGACAGTAGTGATGGTCTTAGTGAAGGGTGGAAGAGGTGAGGGTGGTACATATGGGTGTGGTGGAGATAGGCGGAGTTGGGTGGTGGTGGTGGTTCTGCTCGTGCTGGTGAGGGTGCCAGGAGCCGCCACACCCACCGTGGCAGCGCTACACAGCCAGCTCCTCAGATCTTAACGCCTCTCATTGACAGCTATGATCGTCACTGCCGGGTACGTACAATATCACACTCCGCTTATATTCCTATACCTCATCAGTTCGTTACGCGACCTGCGCACACGACAACCACCGCCACTGGTCAGGTTGGAGTTTTCGGGTGGAGGAGCCACAGCAGTGGCCGTCAGTGGTGGAGGCTGGCGGCGGCGGAGGGAGGCCCTGCCTCGCCTGCACCACCACCATCTTATCACCGCCCATCACCACCAACCAGGATCTCCCACTAGCATCTCGTCTTCATACCTTACCGTATGATATGTTCTCCTCGTCTGCGTTAGCACCACCGATGATGATTCAGTACATTTAAATGTACACACGTGAATCACGTGGGGCTCAACCGCACTGATCGTTTTACTATCCTTCCTGCATGAGTGAGGACGCCACAGGGATACCTACTTCCACACCCGGGCATCGTGAACACGTACACCACGTGAGGCCCAGGACAGACGTCCTATAACCATCTCAGCGCCAAGCTAGGAGTGTGCGGCCGTTGAGGGAACTATATATCCCCCCCTCCCTAAAATAAACCTTGAATCCTGTTAGCCCCAACCAGAACAATGACACACTCAACCACCTGCAGCCACCACCCAACAGCCACACAGGTGCACGTGAGGGCAGCTAGACATTTCATCTCCCAGTTTACAAATGTATTCTTTTACTACATTCATAATTCTTCTGTCCGACTAAACCTGTCATTCCGTCTGACGAAAGTGGTACCGTATCGTTTCAAGGAATGCGGGATACACCAGTAGCCTGGCATGTACGAGGCAGTGGGCACGGGTGGGGGGAGGGAGGGAGATGCCAGCGTGCCGCAAGTGATGACCAAAACACACCGGCCCTCACCCCCAGCTCACAAGAATGGGGGGGGGGGGGGCAGGAGGCGGCCCGTGCAGCCAGACACACTGGCAACAGGTACACACCGGGAACAACCAACCTACCACAACTTGGACACTGACCCACGAACTTATGACCGAAATATATATATATCAACGGAACACAACATTACGGCACTCCCCTCCACTCCCCTTCCTGAACACCGTTGCCCCGGTGGCAAATCCTCACTCCCTCCCGGGATCTGGGGCGATTTTACTAAATGGACCACACTATCATGCGGGCCATAAGCAGATACAATATTTCCCTCCACACAGAGAGTTATCACCTCACAACCCGCAGGGAGGAGGACACGCGCCGTGCAGACGCCTCCTCCTGTTACCAACGTGCTGATGTAGTACAGCACCACGTATACCGGATGACATCCATGCCAGTACTTACCCAGCCAGCAGGGGGCGGTATGATACTCGCGCCTCACCAAATCCTGTTCATCAGGATGATTTTCATAAAATATGCAGCCCGATTCAACACAGAGGCATGTGTGCGTGGGGACACACACACACACACACAAATTCCCACCAAGACCCTGTGTCTAGAGCGGCAGGTTACTGCTGGGAACAAGTGATGAAAATATTCATGATCGTGGACGGAGTTATAACGGTGAGTAACCGTCCTGAATTGCTTCGTACCTGCAACTCTGACTCAGCCACTATACTTAAGGTCTAGTGTGGTGGGTGCAAGTGCAGGATCGTCCCCAGGTGCATGGTGTAGTGGGTGTACTGTGTACGACCCGTAAATGTATGGTACAGTGGGTGTATGTGAAGGAGCCCCAAGTATGATATGGTGTGGTGGGTGTATATGACGAAGCCCCAAGTGTATGGTGTGGTGGGTGTACGTGCAGGAGCCACAGGTACATGGTGTGGTGGGTGTATGTGACGAAGCCCCAGGTGTATGGTGTAGTGAGTATATGTGTAGGACTCTGTGTATACGGTACACTGGTTGTACGTGACGAAGTGCGAGGTGTATGGCGTGGTGGGTGCATGTGTAGGAACCCCGGGTGTATGGTTGGGTGAGGCGAGGCTAGAGAGTCACAACAAGGACAGGTGCCGCACGCTACAAACATCCTTCCTCCCGCCACCCAACGAAGTTGTCCGTCTGCCCGCAGGTGTGGGGGTGGAGGGGTGTGCGCCAGGTGGGACCCGCAGGATCCGGGAAGCTCTGACGTAGCGATTTATAATGCAAACATTGCCTGCCCAACACCAGGCGAGGCCTCCCTCCCTCATACCCACCCCTCACCACCAACCATCCCATCTCATTCATCGTCCGGCACACCCGACAGCGCACGTCGTGGCCGTCAGCGACGTACTAGCTCGGCTAATACAGGCAGAGGTGACACTGGAACTCCCTATTGTGGAGTACAGTTACGGAGGCGTGATGGTGGCGGCCGGATATGGCTGGTGTCATGTCTACGGCCGCGGGAGATCGCAACGCGGGAAACTGTGCCGCCAACACATCTCTCTACCTGGAGACTCGCCAGCCGTCATAATTGACACCGAGAGGAAACATACAGTATGCAAGGTACCACATCATAGTGTCATCTTGCCAGGTGTGTTGCTCCCACGTACGTGTTGATGGGGAACTACATCGACAGTTTGGACAGAGTCTGTCTTCCGCCGTCCTTCTGAAGCAGCGAAGCGGCCGCACCTCACCTGGCCAGGATCTGACCGCCGGTTGCACAGTAGACCGGGTGCACGACAGTGACACAGGCAGATAAGATGCCGGATAATCATGCAGCAGAGGAAGGGTGGGGCACGCGGGGCCAAGTGAACCAGATAACGCAGAATAACAACCAATGAACATTTTCTATAACTTTCCACTGGGAAGACAACGTGAAAAGAATGGCAAACAGATGAACTGTGAAAACAAATGCGACAGAAAACAGAACTTGAGGAACGTACAGTAAATCAGGAGTGTAACCCGCAGGTCCAGGAATCACAGGGTATACCAGGAGTTCAGTGAGGCAGCCATCCACGTAGCCAACCTCCGCTTCATCTGAATAACGTGACGTCTAGTGTTACTCCCCAGAACAATAACTGCAAACCTTCCCTGCACCTCAGACTTAGGTTGCAGGGAACACCTGGCGACGGTGCAGCTTGGTTCCTCATTATATGGTCACTGCGGAGGAGGCAGCAGGCTAAGGTCTCCCTCCTCCCTGTCCTTGCACGTCAAACTCAACCTTTTCTACCACGTCACACACACAAGTCTCCACTACATGGGACCCCTATTAGTTGTAAATAATTATCCATTACGAATAAGAGTACCGAAGCATTCGTGTAATTGACGTATAGTCTCGTATGTGACAGACAATCTCAATCACCCCCACTCCTTCCCCATAAGGTAACACACAGTCACAAATTCCTCTTTAACTTACTGATGGCTGTCATTCAGTACCAGCAGCTGTGCTACCAGCTATATACCCCCATGGTCAGAAAGAGAGAGAAGCCTTGTGGGAAGTGGTATGAACCACCACACTACACGCTTACCACCTCCACCACTAAGGAGCCACGAGCCTGAGGCGGCGGCTCGAACATGGTTGCCTGTACGTCCACCCAACGTAAATCCTTCAGGCTATTGATCTGACTCCCAGACCCACCCACGCCAAGCATGTTACCTCCAGCATCCTCATTATCCCAACAAATATTAAAGTTGTATATTACACTACCTCACAGGTAAGCTTAACATACACTATCTACCAGTAAGCTTAATATACACTATCTTGCAGGTAGGTAAGATTAATACACACTATCTTGCAAGTAGGTAAGCTTAATATACACTATACTGCAGGTAGGTAAGCTTAATATACACTATCTTGCACGTAAGCTTAACATACACTATCCTACAGGTAAGCTTAATGTACACTATCTTACAGGTAAGCTTAATGTACATCATCTTAACAGGCAAGCTTAATGTACACTATCTTACAGGTAAGCACAATATACAATATCTTACAAGTAAGCTTAATGTATATTATCTTACAGGTAAGCTTAATATATAACATCTTATAGGTAGGCTAAATGTACATTATCTCACAGGTAAGCTTAACATACACAATCTACACGTAAGCTTAATGTACACTATCTTACAGTTAAGCTTAATATACACTACCTTACATGTAAGCTTTAGATTACAATATCAAACAGGAAAGGTCCATAACAGTTTGTCATGTGTCAAAATCTTACGAGAGAATGTACACAAGTGTAGTGATGACAGAGCAGCGGCTTACCTCATGGCCACGTTGCTGCCGTCGATGATGATGGGCTTGAAGGCTGGCTGCTGCGGCTGCAGATCTACGTCTTCCTTCGTATCTGTCGCGTCGTCAGTGGCGTCTGCGTCTCCCTCGGCCCGCGGCATGCTAGTTCCCAGACGAATGAGCTCGGCCAAGAGCTCGTCCTTATCGGGTGTTCCTCCGAGCTTGAGGAGAGCAAGTTGTACCAGTGTCTCCGAGTAGCCCAGTTTGACGCCGAACTCGACCTGCGAGGCATAACTGGGTCGCTGCACCACCCAGGACACTCCCGTCCCTTGCTCCGCCGGGAGGCTGGATGCCGGGGTATGGGCACCCTCACCCACGCCCCCACTGCTCGTTACGGCTGCAGGTGAGGTAACCGCGGGCGGAGGCTGTGTTAGTGTTACGGTTGGCGGGGGCGTAGGTGGTGCGGGAGGGGTCACGGAAACCGAGGGGGGAACAGCTGGGGGCGCCGCAGATAACCTTGCCGCAGGAGATGCTGCTCTCACCGCCTCCTGACCTGTTTTGCTCTCCGTACATGTGGTTACTGTGGTAGATGATGTGGTTACTGAGGCTGGGGTCGCTGAGGGTGTGGTGTATGAAGCTGTGATGGTAGATGCTGTGGTAAGGCTAGTGGAGATGGTGCAGCTGGTCTGTGTGGTGGTGGAGGTGGCAGATATGGTGGTGCAGGAGGGTGTGGTGGCAGCGGTCGTGGTAGAAGTGGTAGCAGTGGTGGTGACGGTGGGGATGGCGGGAGATCCATGCTTCGTGACGTACTCGGCGAATTCTGCCCCCAAGGTGTCGGAGACCGTCCGACACACGTCCTCGTGCTGGTCATCTTCGGGCCGCTCGCACGGCTCGAAGTCGCTGTCGTAGCTGCTGTCTTCGTTCTCCAGCTTCCGTCGGCCGCGGCCCACCACCCCCGGCACGCCTTCAGTCCCGACGCTGGGGTCATGGTGGAGCTTGTCTGTGGGCGGGTGGGCGGTGTGGGGTGGCGAGGGCGGCGGTGAAGGGGCGGCCTCTGGTGGTGCCTCCACCCCGGACATAGCGGTCAGCAAGCAGCCGCCCACTACCCCGCGCTCACCCACCACCACGGACACCACATCCTGCAACAACAACAAACTGTCCTTAGAAAAGCACATCAAATAACCCCACAGGCCTACTTAGCAACTACTATATACTCTCTTGCCTTATTAAGTAATTACTAAATACTGTAACACAATGACATGCCTTACACACACACACACACTTGACAGAGGGAGAAACACTCTACTTAATAGCTATCTCTGAGGCACATAAATCAACAGGCAATTACAAAATTCACCTCATCAACTTCTTCTCGTCGGTCTACGCACACAGTAACCAGACTGGCTGCCGCAGCTCGCATAGAGATTCACAACCACTTGTAGAGCAGGTCTTGGCGGGAGGTGCAGCCGGGAATGTACAACACACACATGAGGGGCGCAGCTCCCACAGCAGCCCGCGAAACTAGCACCTGAAGCAACACTACTCTTTGCCAGCCACAACTCCACCACTTATTTTTTTTTCTTTTTTTGCAAAGGCTGCCGTCTGCAGCGGTATGGGCACATCCACCAGACTTTCACATCGTCAGGAGCAAGCTACCACACACACACCCGCCACGCAGACGGATGCCGTCACGAAGGTTGAATAACCCGCAGCATGGTTGTGGCTCCCCCCGCCCCGCGCACTCTCTCTCTCTCTCTCCTCTACTACTGACGATATCTCCCGAAGGAGCTGCTGACGACTTCCCAACGCCCACCTGACGCTCGGCTCTGCCTTGGATGGGAACCCGACCCAGGCATCACAGTAACTCCCCCGACGTCCTGTGCTCTGTGACGCCCACGAGGAAACTACACAACAATCACATTATACGGATGAATACAAGAGGCACTAGCGTGTGGGGGCCTCGCGCAGACCTTACTGCCCTACCGTAGAAGGGAGTGAAAGTGTTCGCGTCACTACTACGTCATTCAGACGTCAGAGCTACGTTCACTTTCACGATGCCAACGCCATTGTAATGGTTTACTCCGTTTTCTATAATAAAATCGAAGCTGAGTAAGAACCGTGTTTGGACTGAGCCACATTCTTCGAAGAAAGACAATGTAAAAGGAGAACCATCATCATACACACAGTGTACGTAGAGGAACAGTGGAACACGAAGAAAAAAATATTATTCATACCGTCTATCCCGAGGAACAGAGGAACTGGTACAAAATGTCATACATGCACTATACGCAGAGGAACAGTGGTAAACGTGTAACAATACTATACATACACTGCGTGGAGGACCAGTGGAGCAGGTGGAACAATATGGGAGCCATAGGACAACACAAGAGCAGTACGGTGTTCCTGTGCGACAGCCGCTCCACAACAACAGCACAAACACATTCACTTCGCAGGTTTTGACGACTGGTATGGCAAGCGATATGACGTATGGTACAGGTTATGACGTATCGTGTGGTCATGGATCTAATGTATGGTTCGGGGTTTAACGTACAGTACGGGTTTTGATGGATGATACGGAATTGTACGTACGGTATACATTCGGGATTTGACGCACCGTACGGATTCTTGTCCTACGGTAAGGTTTCTGACGTGTAGTAAGTGATTTGGCTTTACGACCATTACCTGTTGCCATCCACGACCTCCACCAACACAGACACACACAACGGCCCGGAGGGATGGAGTCCCAGCCGAGTCCTTCTGAGGGTGGTGGAGTCCGTCCTTGTCCGTGTTGGAGGCCAGCACCACCTGGAGGTACAGCTCACCATCAACTTGTCAACCCAGCCACTGCCGCATCCACCTCAAGTCCCCAGTCACACACACACACACACACATATAACTCCTTATACGGGCAAGGACCAGGCGGCTACCACACAGGTATGGAGGGTGTTCGAGAGGCGGGGCGCTACCTGTGTAAATCTCTCTCTCTCTCTCTCTCTCTCTCTCTCTCTCTCTCTCTCTCTCTCCGTACTGTACAAACTGGTAATTACGAGATGGTCACAGGCAGTATTAGCTCTAGTGCTGAGGAAGCGAGGGAACGGGAACTTTACCTACGTGTTTTCTAAGCTGGGAAGATTACTGTACAGAGAAGATTGAACTTGGTGGAAAAGGAAAAAAAACTTCCCAATCTTAAAAAAAAATGTTAGTCTCTACCCCGGCCCCATATGCCAGTGATAACTCGTCGTCACACAAGAGCCACAAGTCCACAGAGGGACGCCATCTTACACCGCAGAACTTTCAGAATAACTCGAACTTTCACTGGTGTCTCGCTGGTCTGCTCCCACACGTATGTGACGGAGGAAAATGATGTGTGGTCAACCTCAAATACAAGAGTCAAAACCATGCCTCCCTTTTGTGATGGGTTTGTGAAGTTTAAGGAGAGTTGTTAAGAAGGGAGAAGCAGGTCCCTCTCTGTTACAACATGCAGAGGACACAACACAAGCTTCTGGTCACGTCGGGCGAGGCAACACATCCACATTCCTAATCTCGCATGGAAAAATAGTTTTCTTCATTTGCGAAGAAAGAAAACGGGATAAGCAGCAGAGGAATAAGTGGCTCCTGCGTCAGTGTATCAGGTGGCGAGGTGTGTGACGTCACGGCCAACACCACCCCTGAACCAGTTCTGATTGGCTATCGTCTCAGACGTGCACAATTCTGCCGTCACAGTTCCACTTAGACGTCTCCGTCCATCGCTGTATCTTTACACGATGGGAAGCAGCGTCGGAGGATGAACATGGGAAGCGGATCGTTCTGTCGGTGTCGGTGTCGGGTCCCCATCGTGGCAGTAATCCTCTCCCCCACCCACCAACCACACCTCCCTCAAGCCTTGGTACCTGCAGCAGGTCAACAGCTGGAGGAGGGAAGACCCGGCGGGCGGGTGGAGGTTTCATCACGGGTAGAGAGTGCCAGGTGCCACATCCTGTTCCAGTATCCCAGTTCAGCTCTCCACCACCTACAGTCTAGCGTGACCCTCGGCCACGCTCGCCCCCCCCCCCCCGGGGGGGCACCCCCCC
>JAUTXX010233496.1:344-14605 GCA_032273605.1 Panulirus laevicauda | reverse complement strand
CTTGAAATAGTTGCCAAATTATCATGTGTGCTGCTACCTGTGGTCTTCATTGGAACCTGTTTTTATTTAATTGCTTCAGTTGATTGACCTAGTATATACAGTGTTTTGAATATGTATTTTTGAGAAGGTAGCTTAACAGTATTTTGCAATTTGTGCAGGATTTTGTATGTAATTACTGAAATATACAGTGTGGGATTAGCTGTAAAGATAGAAATAATTTAGAATTAGGACTTTTATTGTCATTAAGAGAATTGCCAGCTTTAGTGGAGCACATCTAGAATCTTTATGAAGACAGCTTTTGTTTATCTTGAATATTATCTAAATGATTTTCTTTATATTTTTAATGCTCTGGCTTGTTATTGCCTGTTTTTCTTATATTTATACCATTTACGGGAGAAAACTTTAGTTCTAAACTTTCCAGTTATTTTTCTCTGTCCACCTTACTTTTCAGGGAATACTACTATAGAAAATAAAGCTTCTTTCAATACCTAAAAAGATGCAAGTCAATTTCAGACTTTTATTTTTGTTGAATTATTGGATGATTTTAGGAGTTATAGGGAAATAAGTTTGTTAAGTTCTTTCTTCATACTTGATCACCATTTCCCATGTTAGCAAGGTAGTGCCAGGAAGAAATGAAGAAAGGCCACATCTATTCACATACATTGTCTAGCTGTCATATATAATGCACTGAAACCAGAGCTCCCTATCCACAACCAGGCCTCACACACTTTTCATGGTTTACCATGAATGCTTCACATCCCCTGGTTGAGTCCATTGTCAGCCTGTCGTCTCCAGTATTCCATTTCATTCCAGTTCATTCTATCCTGTGCACACTTTTCATACTCCAGCATGTTGAGGCCCAGATTGCTCAAAAGGTTTTTCACTTTTTTCTTCCATACCCGGTTTGGTCTCCCCATTCTCCTTGTTCTCTCTACTTCTTATGCATATATATCCTCTTTGTCAACCTTTCCTAGCTCATTCTATCCATATTTGTTGATTTATAGATTGATGGAAGTGATAGAATGCAGAATAAGTGAGGAGCAAGGTGGTATTAGGAAAGGTAGGGTTGTGTGGATCAGATTTTTGCTGTAAGAATAACTGCGAAGTGTCTAGCGAAAGGTAAGAAGCTGTGCATCATTTATGGATCTGGAGAAAGCCTATAACACAGTCATATAGAAAGCTATATGGAATGTGTTATGATATATGGGTCAGGGGGACAACTGTTGGATGGTGTGAAAACATCCTGTAAAGGAGCAAATGCATATTTAAGAGTGGATGGAGAGTTGAGCGAAAGTTTTGCTAAATATGTGGGTGTGAGGAAGGGCTGTGTTATGTCACAATGGCTTTTTAACATATATATGCTTTGAGTGAAAGCAGAACTAGGGAAAGAGGGTACAGAGATGGAGTGTGGTGGTGAGGTATGGTGGCTAGTGAGAATCCTATTTGCAGATGATACTGTGTTATTTGCTGACAGTGGAGAGCAGTTGCAAAATGTTTTGTGTTATATGATTTGTGTAATTGTAGACAATTAAAGGTAGATGAGAGTGAAAGAAAAGTAGTGGTGTTTCAAAGCAATTGGAGTGAAAATATAGATTTTGTAAAGCACTTAAGATTGGGTAAGTTTCGTGATATGGAAGGAGAGACAGGGGAGAGAGCAGTACAGGGTAGAACAGCATAGTCCTCCTGAACCTGACTTACGCATCTTACACTTGTTTATGGGATGAGTCACGAGTTAAGAATCCAGGCTGTGGAATTAAGTTATTCAAGGGGAGCATGTGGTATGACTAGATGGAATTAATAAAACTGTGGGGGTGTTTGACATTTGTCATGGAAGGGAATACACTGGGAATGAATTGTTAAGTGGTAGAGTGGGTATGAAAAGGTGTGTAAATAATGTAAGAGAGGAAGTTTACAAGGAGATTCTATGATATTTAGATTAAAAGGGTTAGTGTTAGAGGAGGACCACCCATAACATGGGGAAATAGAGTAGAAGAGTACTGGAGGGAGAAAAATTGTGGAAGAATGTGTGAAATGATTTATGTAAGGGAGGCATGTAAGGATAGGGATAGGTGGAGACTCTTTTGCGACCCTCTTAATTAGAGCTCCTAGAAGGAATGGGCATCAGAGATGTAGATAAGGAGATTGATGCTTTTAGGGAAGTACCCAGAAAATTAATTGCACAGTGAAAGGGTTAACTCCTCTTTGGTGTTAACTCTCTTTTGCCATCTCCCTCCATATGCTGCATTGTTGCTGTTCTCTCACTGTTGTACATGCATTATTTTGGTGACTTCTTTTGAGGTATTTGTACATATCCCCACCATCAAAGCTTGGACCTGAGGCACAGTTGTGACACATGCTTTTCACAGTTTCTTTGAGGAGACTGGCCACTAAGGGATTGACTCGTATGATTTCTCTTATCATCTAATAGCCAGGCTGTAGAATTCTCTTCCTATTTTCTTCTTTCCCTTCTCCTATAGATTTTTTATCTCAAAGGATCAGGTCCACAAACAAATGCAGAGCCCTGAATAATCGCCATATTTTTTTTTCTCTTTTTTTTCATTCACATGAGCTGGATTTTGATTGGGATATGTTTAATCTGTGCCATGTCACTGAAAAAATTGAGAGCATAAGTTTTTTTTGAAAGATGAGGAAAGGTAAGACTTTGTACATTACCCATTAGAGAGCAAGAAAGAGTTAATTTTGCAGTGGAAGACAAACCAGAAACTCCATTTATCAATTGTTTTCTCTATAGGAGCTGGGTGTGAAGATTATTGAGTTGCCAGTTCACTATCAGACAGCTATAGAGATTGCTCGACTGTGCCTGAGCAAGTGTGTGCTCTCAGAGTCAGCCAGCCAGCACTCAGATGACAATACTGATGAAGGGGAAGAACAAAACGAGCTGGTAAGTGAATATTTCTTCAAAAAGTTGTATTGATGATTTAATCCTGTAAGTAGCATTTATGATGTCCCAGACAGGTCTGTTGAATTTCAGAACACCAGTGGACCTTTCAAGACCCATTAACAACCATGCAGTAACCTTAAAGCATGGATTTACTTGGAAATGTCTCTCTGAGCTTTGCTGCTGAGTGCCATGCTTCCCAGTATGGTAGCAGACACACAAGATGTTGAGAACCAGCATTTAAAGGTTCTTGATTGAGTCTGCTGCCAGCCTTGTCATCAAGTAAACAAAAATTGACTTACCTTTTAGGCTCCTTCACCCCACCCCAAAACACTGCGTGCCTGCTCCGCTCCAAGCCTTTTTGCATTTACCTCCTTCGCCACCCCATCCATGAACAGAATGAGCAGCCATGATGACAACACACACTCTTGCTGCATACTCACCTTCATCTGGAACAATTTATCATCTACCTACTCACACACCTACCTTACTGTCTTGATGGAAACCCCTCACTTCTTATAGTAGCTTTCTTTTCAAGCCATATTTCTTAGCACTTTCCCCAAAGCCGTGTGATATTGTGTGTGCTGCACCATCTTATTCACTATTCACCAGTACAGCTTACAAGGGTTACCATGTTTGCTCAACAGATTTTTACTTACCAAAAATTCTAACTAATCCAGTTCAACTACCGTCCCATGTACTTCAGCTGCAAGGTTTTCACCACTTCTCTTTTCACCATACCACTTGCCATGACTCTCTCTGTATACCTCCATGTCCTAAACACCATATTGCCACCTTATCATCTAACATATTCAAGTCCATCAAAATACTCCATCTCCTCTTCCCATCTTCTTTGCCCATTACCACAGTTCTCTCTCTTCCCTTTATTGATGATCCCATTTGTTCTCTTGACTTCTAAAGTTTCACCTTCCAAAATACTCTCCCTAACTCTCATTTTCTTTTCACCGAGCTACTTGCCGTGACTCTTTCTTTGCATATCTCCATTTTCCCCACTTCATTCACATCATTAGATTATTTTATTAAATCACCACAAACTTTCACACTCATTTCAACCAAGAAATGGTTGGGCATTTTTCCATATGCTGCCTCTCTTAGCACATTCATATGCAGTGACTTTTCTGTTGTACACCAGTCATTTAATGGGTTATTGATTATTGCCCATGTTTGATTGTTACTCTGTAATTTCATGAAGGTTGGTACATGATATAATGTTTCTGTATGTATATCTTATTAAGGTGGCATCAAAAATAGATGAACACAGCTATCATTTGCATACATCCACTGCATAGCTGTCATGTAAAATGCTCTGTAACCAGAATACTTATCTTATTATCTTGAGTATTATTTCTTTAGAAATCCTTTTGATAATAATGGATATTTCAATATTAAATCTTTGATCATTTCAGTCAGATGGACTTATTCACAAGCTGGAGTCTAGTGAGTTATATGAGCTACAGCCAGTAGAAGTCATAGCTGTTCTGAAAGCTCTCTGTCATCAAGCTATTGCCTCTGACACAGCTCTTGTGAGTATATGTTTATTGAAAAGTTGTGTGCTTTAATTATATTCTTATTTGATCTGGTGAAGTATCTGTTTGAGGGCTGTATGATGTGATTCAAAATAAAATGGCAAGGGAGGCTGTCCTTAAGAAAGTTGATTGATGTTGAAAATTTAACTATCCTCTAGAATTGAGTGTAATTGTCATCATACAGGCAGGAGGGGTAGCAGAATTTTAGTTACTGGATAGTGCATAGAACTTGATAAAGGAGAGGAGAGGGTGGAGGAAGATGCTTCCCTTCTTGCATTTCACTTTCTTAAAGATGGAACTGAAGAAGGAGCCAAGCAAGTAGTACTCATCCTTCTTGAAGGCTCAGGCTAGGGTGTGTAAGTGTATGTGGATGTAACCAGGGTGACAAGGTAGGGACAAGTAAAATGTTCAGATTGAGTGAAACTATGGTTAGGGGAATGGGAAGAATGGTTCAGAATGTCCCAGGATAAAGTTTGGGTTTAGTGTGACAGCAGGAGCAAAGGAGGGAGTGACACTACTGAAGGAGGATTCGTGTGAATGAGTGAAATGAAAGGAGCTTGAGACTGATGTAGGTGAAGATGAAATTTTGAGTATAAAAGCTGTCTGATTGTTACTGTTTTAAATCTGTTTATTTCTTCCACATTAATCAGTGACTCTTTGATCTCTTCCACTATTATGAATGACCTTGTTAGGACTTAGTGGTCTGTTGCTGTTTGTTTTATTCCGTTGAATTATTGATAGAGCTTAAGTGCCAGGTAGTTAGAAGAGTGAGGAAAAGAAACAAATATTTTAGGTGGAACTGAGTGAGTGGGTAAGCAATTTTGCTGTGAGGGATCAGGTAGCAGTGATGGTTGTTTTGAATGTGAGAGTGTGTGCTGTGGCAGTTTAGGATATAATGGGGTGTCCATTGTGGATGAAAATGGTGAACCTCTGCAGTCACTACCTCTGCCACCACATCAGCTCATTTCTCAGTCACTCTTTGATGTATGGTCATTTAAGTTCATATGGTAATGCATATTGATGCAATCTACATCAAAAAGTGAAGATAGCTTCTTTAATATCACTACCATTACACATGACAAGAGTGTTAGTGTTGGCAAATCTTAATGCAAATCCATTCATGCTTTTTGTATATCAGGTGCTTTCTGTGCAATAACTTTATTTTTCATATACCAGGAACATGTTGAGGAAATTGAGGAAAAAGCATATTTACTTTACAAGAAGCGAGCCCAAGTCAAGAAAATAAATTTGAAGGAGGAGATGGAAAAGAAGGAGCAAAGAAAGCAAGAACGCTTGCAGAAGAAAATGGACAAATCCAGTGCTCCCAGGAAGACTCCAGGCCGACCCAAGGGTTACAGCCCAAAAAAGAATGGTATTTTATCAACCCTCTTAAGGCTTTGTATGTTTTCAGCTTTGCAGGTAGGTATCTGTTTACTTAGATTTCCTATATTTAGGTGGAAAACTCATGGAGGATTGTTTTTCACACCATGGCTTCTATATGTATTTTTTGAGAGAGCCTCTGTAACAATGGATTTTTGTTGTTGGTGTTTGTGTGTCAGTCACTCTTAACTCCATCTAAACAGTTTAGAATCCTGTATCTGCATATTAGATTTCCATAGAAGATGCGCACTTGTATGCACTTAATAATGGGAATGAGGTTGATGTTGATAGACAGATAGACAGACAGATATTGAAAACAAAAGGCAGACTTATCCAAAAACAGTACAACTGCTAGTATGGCACACTTTATGCTGTTTATTTATTTTGTCTGAATTGAAAAGCATTATTGTGTTGATAAAGTTGATATTCCCCTTCTCAGATGTAATTACTCTTGACCTCTTGGCATAAAGTTGGTTTGTATCATGCTTCTTTTTTTAGGACAGTTTATTGATGCTGAGCTAAAAACTTTCATTGTTAACAAGACCTTCATCACTTTGATGATGTTTATGTCTTCATGAGATGCACTTGAAGTTTTAACCAGAAAGCCAAATTATTGGTGAAGATGGGTCTGTCTTAAGGATGTCTGATGTCACCATGGTTGTATAGTCATGGACAGGATGATGATGGAGGTAAATGCAAGAATATTATTGAGGGGCAGGTCTTTGGCTTACATTGGGGGTTGGGTTGCCTCTGAGATGAATCACTTATTGCTGGAAAATACCATGTCATTGGTGGCAGACTCGAAAGAGAAACTCCTTGAGCTTGTGACAGTGTATAGGAAATTGGGAATAAGGTGAATTGAGAAATGTGAATAATGATAGTAAAATGAAAAATGGAGAGGGATGTGAAATAGCAAGGCTTGATTAAAAGGAAGTCTGAATGGGGGGAACAAGTGGAACATTTTAGATATCTTGGCTGTGGAAATAATTTTGAGACAAATGAGTCAGGGTGGGAGAGAGGGAGGGCTGAGGTGTGAGTGATTTGATGAGTTTGTTGAAGGAGGTGCTATTGTTTTTTGAGGGTAAAAACAGGTATATGTGAAGGAATGGTGATAATGAGTGACATATGGCTGTGGGTCTTTGGGCTCTGAATGCAAAAGAAGTGATGAGGTTGAACATTTTTGAAAATTTTGATGCCTTCTGACAATAGGTGGGTTGAGGCAGGGTGATTGCATAGGGAATGACTGCAAGAGATGTTTTAGTTAGCATAGAACTTTTGAGAGAGCTGACAAAGGTGCTGAAATGGTTTAGACATATGGAAGGGGCGAGTGAAGACAGATTGACCAAGAAGATATACATCAGAAGTGGGGGGAGCAGATGGAAAGGAGAGACCAAGAGAAAGATGGAAGAGTGAAATGAAAGAAGCTTTGAGTAATCAGGGCCTCATCATTTGTTAGGTTAAGAGGTAACAAATTAGAATGTAGTATACAGGGGTCAATGTGCTCTCAGTGGGCTGAAGCAGGGCCTATTAAGTGATCAGTTGAAGCCACTGAATGGTCTCCAACACTTAACTATGAACATGGGGCAAGAGTGAGGCAGGAAACAGTGACAAGTTTGAAAAGTTGCAAGATGCATTTTTTTTATTGGTATGTTTATGACAATCTTTGTTTTGTAGATATTTGGATAAAGTTTCTATAATTCATTAATTTAGGTTGTGTCTACCTATCTGTCTTTGATGCCTGTTCCCTTCGATAAGTCCCTCAGAGGGGTGGCCTTGGCAGTCTAAATAACTAGTTACCTCCTGTCCTGCTTCTTAGCCTTTTAGTGCCTCACCATTCACAGGCCACTGTCATAGTCAATTATAGCATAGTATTTCCAAAGGCTCCTATCTAAGTTTCAACTCACTGCTTATGTCTAATGTTCCATCCTGTGTGTTTTTACTTAATGCTCTTGTGTAATGATAACAGATGTTATAGTCTGCTTTAAAAATGACAATTAGGGTGACCATGGATTCCTGGCAGATTTTGTTTTCATGTTTGAGATTGTGCTTTGAACTTGTATTGTAAAATGTTCCAAGTGCTTAGAAGAACTTTATTCTTGCTTATTTTTGCCTATAAGTGTTCTTCGTGCAAGAGAAAAGTCCTTATAAATTTAAACAATTATAATTGTAGATGAAATGTACTAAAAATTCACCATGGAATGATTTGGTGATTGCCTACATTTGCTTGGCACAATTACATCATTCTGCTGACTGAAACCAAAGTTTATGTCCTTATGACTATTGTACACAAGTCCAATTTTACTTCTTTTTCACAGCTATTACCATAGATAACTTCTATAGTAAGAAAGGGGAAGAAGAACGCTTGGATTTGGCCTCAAGAGTGAAAAGAAAACGACTTACCACAGAAGAAATAAATAAAGAGAAAGAGATGACGAAAAGCCTGCAGAGAGAACAGTAAGTAAATTAGCTCTGAACAGAATAAAGAAAGTGGGAAGGAAGGATATAGTGTATGTTTTGAGTTTAGTTTATTCAGTCTCTGGAGATAGAGAAGAAAGAATACTACCATGTATGCCATGTGTTGTAGAAGGTGATGAAAAGGGGGCAAGAGTGAGCGGCTGGACGTTTTATCCTCCTTTATTATTACTTTCTAAAAGTATGAACAGAATAAGGAGGCAAGTAAGAATGTTTGCTCAAAGGCTCTGGTGTCTTTTTCCTGAGGCTCTTAAAATTTCACTCTTCCCACAAAGTTGATTCTGCAGGTGAGACTGATGTCTTCATGCACACTCCATCCACACATTCAAAATGCATCCATTACACATGAAAAACAATTCCCCAAGCTTTCTTGGCACTGTAGCCTGAGAGCTAGGTAATGCTGGGACTCTTTCTTAGAAAAAGGTCCCAGGGTATTCATGTATGAATAGATAAATAGATGGATATCATCAGTTTGTTGCCATGAGTTGCTGCTCACAGTAAGATTTTAAGATAAGTTATTATTATGATGGTGATAGTGATCATGAATATTAATTGTATCATCATTATCATCACCATATCTATGATTATTGTACTATGTTTCTTCCATGCATGTTAATTGCTTATTTTTTGTTTTTATTAATTTTAATTTGATTTTGAGAATTAATTTCTTAACATTTATGGTTCAAGTAGATGAATATTAGCTGGGTTTGGAAAATGTAATTTTAGAGAAGTATTCTGTTATCTACAAAGTCTTGTTATCCTTTTTATGTATGATCATTGAACAGTAATTTTTTCTGATGGAACATGAACATTGAGGCTAATTAAATATATGATTAGAAGGCCATAGAGCATGAGAGTTAAGGCTGTATGAACTTATGATTAGAAAGCCTCTATTTGAAATAACTGCAAAAAATATAGAGAAATAATTAGAAGATTGAAAACTTGGAATAGAACTATGAATATGAGGAAACAAGCAAAAAGTTGCAAAAATTGCTGTTGAGATGGAATTGCATAGTTTTATTAAATTAGTATTTTATGTTTTAGGAAAATTAAAGAAGAAGAAGAAAAGAGAAGAGTGTTTGTTGTCCAAGAGTGTGAAAGAGTCTTGATGCAGAAAGATATGTTGATTCGTCTCCAACCACTTGGTGTAGACCGTAATCAAGACCGATATTGGCTTTTCAACAACACAACCCCAGGATTATATGTAGAGAAAGGCTGGGTAGACTCAAACACTACATACAGCATACAGGTATAGTTAAGATGTGCTGTATAGGGTAATTATGTAGAGAGGATTGTATGATTACTTACTTTTATGCCCTTCCTTGTACATTGTTAGCAATTTAACTAAACTCATATTAGCCTTAACTCATTATACTTGTCTTATACCAAGATACAGTCACTGCATCCATTCATTTCTGTTCTATCTTGCCTTTATTCTTGATCTTTGCACAAATTTCTGCACCGGAATAACAGTGTTATACTTTATCCTCTTTTCTCATCTCCAATTGCTTTACTTTATTTCATCTTTCTAATGTCATGTACCTTTTCATGAAAAGTCTTTCGTTCGCATCACTCCCATCATCATTGTGCATTAGCGAAGTAGCACCAGGAAACAGATGAAGAAAGACCCATCCTCTCATATGCATACAAATGCTGAACATATATGCACCCTGCTGAACCTATTAACCATGCTCTTATTCACATTTACTCTCAACTTCCTCCTTTCACACACTTTTCCAAACTCATTCACCAACTTCTGCAGTTGCTAACTCAAATCAGCCACGAGTACTGTATCATTGGCGAACAATGACTGACTCACTTCCCAGACCCTCTCATATCCAACAGACTGCATACCCTCCCCTCTCATAAAAGCTCTTGCATTTACCTCCCTGACCACCCCATCCATAAACAAATTAAACAACCATGGGGACATCACACACCCCTGCCGCAGACCAACCTTTAGTGGGAACCAATCACTTTCCCTTCTTCCTACTTGTACACATGCCTTACACCCTTTATAAAAAGTTTTCTTTACTTCCAGCAGCATACCTCCCACAACATATACTCTGAAGACCTTCCACAGAGCGTATCTATCAACCCTATCATGTGCCTTCTCCAGATCCATAAATGCTACATACAAATCCATCTGTTTTTCTAAGTATTTCTGACACACATTCTTCAAAGCAAACACCTGATCCACACATCCTCTACCACTTCTGAAACCACACTGCTCCTCCCCAGTCTGATGCTCTGTACATGCCTTCACTCTCACAATAAATACCCTCCTATCTCACCAGGTATTTGAACAATCACCTTTATCCCCCTTGCCTTTATACAGAGGCACTATACATGCATTCCACCAATCCTCAGGCACCTCACCATGATCCATACATACAATGAAAATCCTCACCAGCCAATCAACAATAGTTATACCCTTTCTTAATAAATTCAAATGCAATACCATCCACTCCAGGTGCCTTGCCGCATATCATCTTAAGTAAGGCTTTCACCACCTCTTCTCCCTTCACCAAACCACTCCTCATGACTCTTTCACTTTGCATATCACCCCAACCAAAACATCCTACATCTGCCACTCGAGCATTAAACACATTTAACAGTGCTTCAAAATACTCATTCCATCTCCTCCTCTCTTCTTCACTCTGTTATCACTTCCCCTATTACCCCCTTCACTTATGTTTATTGGTTCTCTCATCTTTCACACCTTTATTTACCTCTTTCCAAAATATCTCATTCTTCTAAAGTTTAATGATACTTGCTCACTCCAACTGTCATTTGCCCTTTTTCAACCCTTGCATCATCCTCTTGGCCTTTTGCCATTTTCTCTTATACATCTTCCAATCATTTGCACTCCTTCCCTATAAGTGCCTCTCAAATGCCTCTTTTCTCTTTCACTAGCACCTTTACATCATCCCACTACTCACTACCCTTTCTAATCTGCCCACCTCTTACTCTTCTCATGCCACATGCATCTCTTGCACATACCCTCAATGCTTAACCAAATGTCTCCCATTCCTTTCATTTTTTGCCATTCTACACTTAAACTCTCCTGGTATTTCTTCACACAAGTCTTTTTTCCAAGCTCACTTACTCTCATCACTTTCTTCTCACCGACGTGTCGAAAACCTCTACAAAGCTTCATCCTTGCCTCCACAAGACAGTGATCAAACATCCCACCAGCTGTCCTTCTCAGCACAATAACATCTAGAAGTCTCTCTCTTACATCATTTACTATGTAATCCAATAATGCCTGCTGACCATCTCCTCTACTCACATACATATAATTGTGTACAACCCTCTTTTTAAACAATGTATTCCAAATCACCATTTTTCAGCACAACTCAAGCTCTTCACCATTTCTAATAACACTCAATACCCCATGCACACCAATTATACCCCAAACTGCCACCTTTGCATTTAAATCATCCATCACTAATACCCGGTCTCTTGCACATGAAAACTGACATACACACTCAACTGTTTCCCAAACACTTGCCTCTCATGATTTTTCTTCTTGTGGACAGGTGCAAAGTACTAATGATAACCCATCTCTTGCCATCTACTTTTAATTTTACCCACATCAATATAGAATTTACTTCTTGACAATCTATCACACACTCCAACTCCTGTAGTGGTTCTCCTTCCTTAGATCTCGTCTTCTCACCAACCTCTGACTTTACTCCTAAAACATTTTCAAACCATTTTTCCCCTTTACACTTCAGCCATGTTTCACTCTGAGCCAGAACATCCATGTTTCTTTCCTCAAATATTCAACCTATGTTTCCTTTCTTTTCATCTTGGTTACATCCATACACATTTAGACACCCCAGCCTGATCCTTCGAGGAGGATGTGCATTCCCTGCCTGGCAAATTTTCTGTTCCCTCTTTTAGCAACTGAAATACAAGGAGGAGGAGAATTTTCATACTTTATTTCCAGCATCAGCAAGGAAGTACCAGGAACAGACAAAGAAAGGCCACATCCACTCACATCCATTCCCTAGCTGTCATGTGTAATGCACCATAACCACAGCTCCTTATCCAAAACCAGGCCTCACAGACCTTTCCATGGATGCTTTACATGCCCTGGTTCTGTCCATTAACAGAACGCTGACCTCAGTAAACCATATCATTTGAATTCACTCTATAATGTGCATGCCTCTGAACCTCCTGCATGTTTCTGCCCCAATCGCTCAAAATCTTTTTCATTCCATCCTTCCATCTCAAATTTGGTCTACCCGCTCTCCTTCCGCCATCCACTTCTGACACATATATCCTCTCTGTCAATCTTTCCTCACCCATTCTGTCCATATCCCAATACCATTTCAGCACTAACTCTTCTGCTCTCTCAACCACACTCTTTTTATTACTAAACATCTCTTTTACCTTTTCATTACTTAATCAAACCAACTCACTCCACACACTGTCCACAAAGATTTAATTTCCATCACATCCAACCTACTACAACCAGCTTTATGTATATCCTGTATATAGCCTCGCATCCATAAAACATTGTTGGGACAACTATTCCTTCAAACATATCCATTTTTGCCCTCTCAGATAATGTTCTCTCTTTACACACATTCTTCAACACATATAATGTGTACTATCAATTGAAAGACATAAACCATTCGCCTCTATGTGCCTCAGGATTCAAACCTGGGTCAAATACTTGACAATCAGGGAATGTAATTACACTCCCCAATTGTAAAGTATTTGACCAGGGTTCAAATCCAGGGGCACTCAGAAGTGAATGGTTTACACACACTCTCAGGTATCTGAAACACTTCACTTCCTTCAATTTTTCTCCATTTAAACTCACAAACCAACTAACCTGTCCCTTAACCCTGCTAAACCTAATAACCTTGCTTTGGTTCACATTCATTCTGAACTTCATTTCACACACTGTTCCAAACTCAGTCACCAACGTTTGCCATATCTCACCTGAATTCATCACTAATGCTGTATCATCAGCAAAACAACTGACTCACTTATCAGACCCTCTTATCACTTACACAGCACATACTCTCTACTCTCCCCAACAAACAAATTGAACAACCATGTTGACATATCACACCCCTGCCACAGACCAACCTCCACTTGAAACCATTCACTCTCCACTCTCTACTTATACACAAGACATAGACCCTTAATAAAAGCTTCTCACTGCTTCTAGCAGCTTTCTTCCCACAACATATATTCTTAAGACCTTCCACAAAGCTTCTCTATCGACCCTATCATATGCTTTCTACAGATCCATAAATGTCACATTTGTACAAATCCATCTGTTCCTCTAAGCAGGTCTCACTTACATATTTTATAGCAAACACTTGATCTGAATTAAATACAAATATCAGGTAGAAATAGTTAGTAGGAACATTTAGCTTGGAGCATTAGGCAGAAGTAGTAGGCTGGATCATTACGTAGACACATTAGGTAATAGTAGTTGGTGGGAACCTTCAGTAGGAGCCTCTGAAAACACAATGCTAGAGTTGCCCCCTGCCAGTGGCCTGTTAAGGGTGAGGTACAAAAAGCTAAGAAGCAGCACTGAAGTTCACCAGTTATGGAGACTCTGCTGTGGCCATCCTCTCAAGGGAATTCCCATATGGAACAGGTCAGAGACAAAAATACTTAGATATGACCTACACATCCTTACCACTTAAGTAACCACATTCCTCCTCCCCATTCTGATGCTCTTTACATGCCTTTACCCTCTCAATCACTACCCTTTCTTTCAACTTACCAGTTACACATAAAAAACTTGTCCCTCTGTAGTTTGTCCACTGTACCTTTGTACAGTGGCACTATAAATGCATTCTGAAAGTCCTCAGGCACTTGACATGATCTACACATGTACCGAAAATCCTAACCAGCCAATCAACAACATGGTCACCCCTTTTCTCAATAAATTCAACAGCAATACCATCCACTCCAGTCGCCATCCCACG
>JAUTXX010233495.1:0-23134 GCA_032273605.1 Panulirus laevicauda | reverse complement strand
ATGGTATACATCATTCCAATTCACTCTATTCCTTGCATGCCTGTCACCCTCCTGAATGTTCAGACCCCAATTGCTCAAAATATTTTTCACTCAATCCTTCCATTTTATTATACTTAGTTGCTGTCTCCCACATTAGCGAGGTAGCGCAAGGAAATGGACGAAAGAACATACATATAAGCACATCCTTGAAATATTTGTTAATGCTACAACTGTATTTTGAACAAACCCCCAGGTTGTTTGTGCTTATGGACAACTATTTTGATCGTCGTGATGATGTACATTTTAAGGTGAAGGGTGTACAGGACATTAAAGGCTTTGCAGACAGCGAGAGCTTCTACTACTTGGTGCTTGGCTTAGAGTCCCCTGTGTGTATTAGTAACAGTATAGTTGAACATTTTTGAGGATTCATTACTTTGAAAAATTTGTGGCATATTCTTTTACGAAATTTTTTTTCTGCTACCAGATATACTGAAAATATTTGAAATAAATCATTAAATTATTGCAGCTACTGGCTTACTTTAATAACTTATTCCTTTGGACCAGCAGCAGGGATTACAAGTATATCAGTTTGATATGCTTGTAGACACCATGAACCTTGTACAAGTGCTCCCTGAGAGTGCTTTGCAAGTATTACACTTCGTAGACCAACAGGAGGAAAAAAATTACTTGCTTACAATTGGTGACGATGCATTTCCTAAAATTTATCGGTGGTCAAGTAAGTGGCATTTTTCAGTAGTGATGCACGTACCATACTTAAAGATACACATTTCTGAAATCCTTAAACTTTTAAAACCAATCCCATGATCATTATTTTCCTGCATTGTTCTCAACTGAACATGTACACACAAAGGAAGGAAGTGAAACTCTCTCCACACTGTGTAATTTTAGTTTTGTTTTTAATGGCTACTTTGAAGAGTAATATAAATTTCTCTAACCTGAAAAAACCAGTATTTCTGCTGCATAAAATCACTTTGTATAAGTAATACAGTATTTTCATTTCCTGTTAAAGGGATATCATGAATTGATGGTTCTTGTGCCAATGTACTGATATATATTGATATTTCCCCTACACTATAATTAACTGATATTTTTGATATTCTTTGTGTTACTAAAAGAATTCTCTTGAAGATTTACAAAGAATATATTGATACTATTCAATTTGTAGGCATTGGATTTGTCTACCTCTGATATTGATAAAAATGAGTTAAATACAAGTTGCAAGCCACAGCACAATGCAGAGTTTAAAGCGAATTTCTTTGCAAGCAAGTTCGAACTGGATAATTCAACTTTAATTCTTTACCGATTTGATTTTGCGTCTTGCTATTAGAAAGGATCCTTGGTCCTTGTTTTGTTACTCCATGTATCCCACTGTTTTGTCATGGGCAAGGCCCATGGCAACATTCTCAACTACCGTTACTTTTCAATGTGCTTTACAAATCCAAGCAGTAATAACCAAGAGCATAATTAAGCATATATGATAATACTTTATAACATTTGATGAACAGTGCACTGATAGATCAAATACCTTGTGTTCAGCATATACATTTTGTGGATTGTTTCTAACGAGATTTCCATATCTGAACATTGCTTGGTTCCATGAATTATGGATCCTCAATATTGTACTTGTATAAATGTAAAATGATTATTCTTCAGTGTTGGGTGAATTTAAATACTACCTTAAGGAAAAAGTGCTACTTCCAGATTCACAGACGACAGAGAATATACTCTTACATTTTGCTTCTTTCACCTTGCAGACCAGCAGCTGAGGTTGTGGCAGACATTGCCAGCTTTTGATTCTTGTTGCTCTATGGGGCTCTTGACACTTGACAACCTTGAGAACATAATATTCATTGCACAAGGGGTATGTATAAAATTTTCTCAAAACTTTCCAAAGCATTTCTCTAGCTGTCAGCCGGAGTCAAATTCCATTTGTAAATCTTAAGGTAAATATCATGATTTAAATATAACCATAAAGTACTGGCAATGGGTTGAAAAACTTGCTTCTTTATGTAAAAGTTGCCAGTTTTAACAAGAAAAGGGTATTGTAGCTTGCAATAAGCAACTTTACCTCAAAGGAGACATAACAGCATAGAGGATGGCTACAAATTGAGCTTTTATAGAGCCTCCAATTATTGCATGAGGACAAAAGTAAATTCTCTGAACACGAGGGTAATTCTTGGCCCATGGGGACTTCCCAGTACTACTGGGTGTTAAGATGAACCTAAAAATCGATTTTTTTTTTCCCCAAGCTTAGCATTTTTATTCTTCAGTGGAAACTCCTTGAGGAATACTCTTGAAGCGGAGAGGGAGGCATACCTCCCAAGCTAAGCATCTGCCACATACTCGAATTCAATCACTATACGACAACTCTCCTGAATGAGGTATCGTGCATGATCTCTCAAACAGGATAACAGCTAACATGTCAGGATTTTCTTGCATGTACTAAAGAAACATGTGCCTCCATGAAATTTTCCCCATTCATATCCAGGTTTTCCTGGATCTTTTTAAATTCCCAAGTATTGTCATTTAACTCCTAGGTTTTGATTAGTTGCTTCTTACACATTCCTTCCCAGTCATTTGATCTCCAGGGATTTGTGTTGTGAAAACAGTCCTGTTTCTTCCTACTGCCAAGATATCTTTCCAATTGTATATTCTCAGAAAGGTCGGCTCATATTATACCATGAGAGAAAAGTCTCCTTTGTCTCTTCTCTCCTTCCTAGTCATTGGCCCTCCTTCCCCAAGTCGAGATTAGATTTGACTACAGCTCTTTTTTTCATTTCAATTTTCCCAGATAGGATCAGTTAGATTCAAAATGAAATTGCGTTATGCTTGGAATGTGTGTGCATTAGTACACCAGAAGGTCGTATCATTCTTTTTCCCAAATGGAATATAGCATTCTCTATCACATGACACTTGTCAGTAATTGTCATCTATCCATTAACTTTAAACATTCCAAACTTTTCTGAAAGTATAGGGTCAGTTTGAACTAAATTTTGCAAGAATGGTCTTTAGGCATTAATTTTTCAAAACTGGCTAGTTACCTCCAAACACTATCAAAGATAGCTATTGTTACTAATGACTGGCAATCTTAAAACCAAATGAGCAATGTGGTCTTGTGAAGCTCTTATTTTTTGTAGCTAAGAAAGATAATGTATGAGAAGATAATGTATGAGAGGTAATAGGTTTATAAAGCTAAAGTAAGGAGGGGACAATACAGGGTTTAGATGTTTATAGTACACTGAAATTAATAAATTCTGGAATTGTTAAATGTATATATTATCTGTAATAAATGCTTACAGATGGATGTAGTTAGAATATATGCATATTCCCTTCCAACAATGAATGCAGGATGATACATAAATTTCTCCCAAATTGATACTTGCCATTTTCACACCATGTGTAGATGATCAAATAGTTTTCAAGGTTTTTGTAAATTTTGCATATGTCATAGTGAAATATTAAATATAAAAAATTAAGCAGCTGGTAAATCAGGGCTGAATTGGCAATTAAGCTTGTAGGCACTAATTCTGGAAATTCTTTGATTCATGATTATTCCATATATCTTTGCAGGATGAGATAACCTTCTACACAGATGATATGAGTGGCCACTACTTCCCCACCTTCACTGTAAGAACTGGTTGCAGTATTATTAAGGATATGGATGGAATGAAATTGGGAGACGACTACATCATTACATATGTCTGTAAGGATGATCATGATGATGGTATCAACCTACAGGCCCAAAGTCTCATCTTCCATGGCTTGAAACTCGGTAAGAAACCAAATTAAATTTTTGGGCATTATCATTTGAGAAATTATTTCATTCACTGATATTTTTCTTCATCCACAGTTAAATCGGAAACCATGGCTGATGACCTTCTACAGTGTCTTGATGAAACGCATGCACTACTAGATGGCAGAAAACCAAACATAGAATATCTAATTAATATCACTACTTCTGGTTCTATAATGACAATGGATGGGCCACAAGTAAGTGAAATTGCTTAGTTCAAAAATATTCGATTACCAGATTTCTGAAACTAAATTTTCCTACAATGTACTTACACTACTATTACTTGACCAGATATGGAGTGGATTGGTAACCTTTAGCAAAGGTCTAACAGTGACAGGCACCACCACCTTCAACAGAGTCGGTGTTAAACCCACAGGAAACATTGTTCCAACTCCAGGATCATTATCGGAACTACTTTCAAACATCAATAGGTTGAAGGTGAGAAACTGTCTCCAAATTTTGCTTACCTCTGAATACCTCTATTTACTTATAGGATAAGTTACGACTGCAACACCTCATTCTGGTTTATAATTCAACAGTCATCAGTAGAAGAACTGGCCAAGGACTTGGATAAAGTGTTGTACCACTCTGGTACTCAGATGATTACTGGACCCATCACTGCATCAACCCTTACTGTTGACAAAGTAGATATCAACAGTTTACAGATAAAGCAGGTGAGAAAGGCACACTGTATCTATTATGATGCCCTATTTATCCCATAAAAATTTACTTAATACTGTTGTGAACACGGTTGGTCATATACGATGCTAAAGTTCTACTGTAAGAAGCAAGAAAGGAAAAGATTTGATGTACATAGGGTTTATTGTGGGTTAATGAGAATTTGGTTTAAAGTATACCTAAAAGAGGTGTGTAGCTGCAGCACTAAGTTGCAGAAGATTTGGAGATTATAGATAAAAAAGGGGAAATGAAGCAAAGAAAGGTTGAATAGAGACAATTATGAACAGCAAGCAGTCTTTGAAGTAGACCACTGAACAGAATAAACAAGGATGTAAGGTTACGGTTAGTTTTCCCTTCACTATGCAGAATGATCGATACAAAAGACTAATGTAGAAAATTGAAATGATTGAAACAAAAGGATTAGACTGTTGATTTAGTGATGCACAACAGTATGGATTAAATCTTTAGAAAGACTGGCTTGAAATTTGTAAATCGGTAATTAACATTAAGAAAGAGTGGATAGTAAAAAAGGTGAATACTGTTATAAACTCGTGCTGGGAGTAAATTGTTATTGGAGCACAACAATTTTTTACCATTTATGGCATATTAAGATGGGTGTCAAGACTGGATAGGTGGGCTGCAGCAAGTCTTATTTTTTGAATTTTGAAATGCTTTGAATAAAGAGCCAGATTGAAAAATTGTGCTCACAAATCATTTGTGGTTGCAGGGGAGTTGAAAATCACTTTCAAATAATTTAGAGCAGCTAGTAGTTGCAAGTTCATACAGAGGAAGGCAAATGGTGGTAATGGTGTAGGTTAAGGGTTTTAATCAAATTGGGTAGATGTGGTTCAATTAAAGGAGATGACTAGAATTTGAGGGCAAGGTCTTTTGGATTTCTTATTAGTATAAGGTAAAAAGTCAAGAAATTTATTATTGAGGGTTAGAATATTGTACTTCTTGGCCAATGTTGATGGAATGCAAAGATAGGTTAGACATGAGGAAAACAAACAGCAAAGGAAAGGATCGCTGGGGATGAATCTACTAATGCCCACCAAAATGAAACGTGTGGCTTTAGTCATTCAAGCAAACTCTGACACACAAGAAACAGTTTAAAGGTCCCGATTCCAGAGAATGTTATAACTCCAAAGTAATCTCTTCAAGTAGTCCTTCAGGCTTTACGTTGTAGACTATAAATTTGTACATAACTAACGTGCATTTTTATTGCAAAATAAAAATAACAAATTTGGATTTTTTCTGTGGATGTTGTACACACATCTAATTGCAATAGCATAAAACTGAATTTATTCTAAAAGTCGTATCCCAATTTCTTCTTATCATACAGATGAATGGCATTCCACTATTAGATTTGAAGAATTTTTTCATGATCAACAATCTAGACCAAACCATAAACAAAAGCTTTGCTGTAACCTACATGATGGCAGACTCCTTCACCACACGCAGTCATTCACTCCCTGGGAACATTAATGGTGTTCTCACGCATGGTAAGTATAGAGTAGTATTCACTTGGTGTTATTGATAATATAATACTCGATTCTTTACAGCTTTTACATGTTTGCTAAAGTTACCAACAGTTTTTATAATGCTGATTTCTTGCTGAAATTCACATCTCGCTTTGACATCCACATTAAACATTTTTGATAAGGATGTAATAATAATTGGAAAGTAGGGTCAAGCCTCTTGACTCGCCAAGTAAAATGGGAAGAAGTTTTCAGAATATGTATGAAGGTTGCAAGTTTTTGATCTATTTCCTCTTGTAATAATCAAAATATGAGGCACAAAACGTGTATCCCATATTTGAATTAAGATGTGACACATGGCACCTTTTAACATAGTGGTGAGGCAATTCCCCCAGTAAGTCCTTCCTTCCTCTCCAGTGCTATAGACACTACTTTTTTGAGGTCCTTTTCGGCATAACAATGCGAATCGAAATGTTGCTCATGAGCTTTATATCATCACTATGGTTATTATTTATCTCCAAACACAAATGGACCCTTCTGAAAATTGGCCCCAGGAGTGAAAACCATTTAAAAGAAACTCTGATGTGAAAGCAAATAGGTTTTGGGTAATTACTTGCCCAAAGGAAGTGTCGGCATATTCTGATCATCCATTATAATGACACAGTATGAAATGCACATTTAAGGAATGTTCATTCTATACCATTAACCAATTACAACTTGAATACCTTGGGAGTGACAAGAGGCATTTTGGGAAAGAGATTGCCACTTTACTGAATAAATTTAGCCCTGACAAATATACACGAGGAATACAATATTTCAAGAAGCTTCTATGTTGCAGTTCATGTTGTTTGTTAAAGAACCTATTGGTAAAATGAGTTTGAAACCCAAGAAATGTACCAGCCTCTAACCTTTATCAGGGAAGTTGTCATTAGCTTGAAAACAATGTGAATTACTCTCCCGGCTGCAGATCCAACACTTGCACAAATATATTTGGATTAGAAGACCTCAAGAGTCTGAAAAAAAAAATTGAGAAAAGAGCAACATCAGGTGAAGCAAATCTTAGAAACAACTTGGTATGTAATGCAACTTGGTTACTTCAAGAACAGCCCATTAGAAAAATAAACATAAGCCTATTGGAAAACTTGAAAACTTAGGATGTTTGAAACATAATAAAAGAGTTAAACTACCAAAAAAATTCTCAAAGGCTAAACATCGAGGGATAAAGTGCTCACAACACTGAAGAATTGTCAAGACTGACCATGGAGAAAACAGGAATTAAATTAGTATAAAGAAATGCAAATAAACTGGTATTAAATGGCAAGGAACTAGTTTACAGATGGCTTATGGAATTTGAGTAAAGGGTGTCTTGAAAGTCTGTTTTGGGTTATCATTTAAAGCTGACACAACTGATTTGGCAGGTAACAAATCATATCTGAACAATAGGGGTTTCCATTTCCACAACTACTTTTTGAGATGGGCCTAAAGCTTAGACAAATGCAGGCTAAAGTATAGACCCTTACCAAAGTTGACAAAATTAAACAATAGAAATAAAGTATGTGTTATAAATGTGAACAATGTGAAGATAAGAATACTAAATGTGAAGTATCGGATTTTGGACAAGTTCAGGGTAACTTGACATCAGAAATTAAGCAAGTAAAGTGTGCAAAAAAAAAGGTAAATTATTCTTTTGCAATAATAGTGGAATAAACTATGTGAAGTAAATTACTAGTAAATACTGTTACTATCAAAAATATATACTCTATTAACTCTGGTAATTTTTCTTTAATATAAAAGCTTTATCTTATTTTTGGTGACTTTTTATTCTATTCCCTTCATTTCTGTTGATGGGAGAAGTCGCAAACTGTTGACACTCGCCTTTAATACATTTGGAACAGCTATAAAGTCTAGAAATGCTTGGTCGTGAGGCGTGTTCAGCTAATCTACTATATACATGATGATTTCACAATGGAGATTTCAAGCAGAGACTTGTTCTATCTTGGAAGGTGGAACATGGTCTAGATTTGTCAAATGCCTTTAGGAAGCTACTTAACAGTATAATAAAGTTTGCAATCCTTCACTTAAACTGACTTGATATAAATCTTCATTACTCTTGGAGGGGAACAGGTGACTGTACATCTATACGCACGATAGGTTTTAAAGTTAATACTGTAGTCCTAAATTTGATACTTTGTTGTATTATTTTTCAGAATTTATGCAGACGAAGGTCGGTGACCAGATGGTGGATGGGGATCATGTATATTCTTTTATAATATCTGGTAACATAGAGAATAAAGAGGAGGGCAACTTTATCACTATCAATGGAATAGACACTACTACAATCGTCACAAGAGGATCTACTGTAACATTTCATGACTTCAAGATCTTTGATGGCTTGATAATTTATGACAGCCTGAATGTTGGTCTTATAAATAATGTGAGTTTGTCCTCAAAATACATTGTTGATGTACTGAGACTGTAGTGAAATACTTTCACACGTGGTCTTAAAATCCTCTCAATAAAATTTATTGTATGAAGGTGAATGCAAGCGGCCTGGTTCAAAGAGTGGTATACACAGATGAGACGGAGCAACAAACACTGTCGGGCAAATACACATTGGCTTCTGTACAGGTGGATGGTAATGTTGATGCCAACACCATCAATGGCATCAACCTGCATGACTTGGATTCTGCTGTGGTTAAAACATCAGGAGACTTTACTTTGTTAGGTAGGTGTTCCTATATGCTTAACTAATGTTTTTCAAAGTTTAAATACTTGGATAATGGTATTAACTGAACATATTCACACACTGGTACAAATTCTTTACAAAGTTTCTTTACTATTGTGTAAACATTGGTATATCAAGTGGGAAATACAATGCTCATACTCTTTTGAACTACAATGAGTCAAAAGGCTGTAACAGTACAACCTTTTTAAGGAGTTTTGCAAGTCTTCCACTTTATTGCTTCTCTGCCTTAGCAAGATAGCATCAGGAACAAATGAACAATGACCTCATCTGCTCCCATCCACACCTCTAGCTGTCATGTGCATTGTAAATCATATATCTACATGGCTATGCTGCTTGTCACCAGGTCCTGTGACATACAAAAAGAGCTTGACTGTGACTGGAAGTTTAACTGCCACAACAATAAATGGTGTGGAGTGGGATAACCTTATGGATTTGGACTCTCCTGCCTTGGTCACTGCAAACTACTACTTTGATGATGCACGAGTGGTACATGCAATCAGAAGCAACAATATCAATGGACTGGACTTCACTCGGGATGTTGTGCTAGTTGACACGCCACAGACCATCACTGGTAGGTGTATGCAGTTTATAAGGAGGCATTAATGTTAAGAAAACAATAGGTTTATGTACAGTCTAACTAGATTATTGGTTAGATCTTAGGATGGTAATGAAAGGGGTGATTTTTTTTTTTTTAATAGAACACTATAGGTGAGGGTAAAGGTAGTCCTAAGAGACTACCAGTTCAAGACCCATTATTTTTTTTTCTAATACCAAAATGAACAGTTCCCCTCAAAAGTGTCAAACTGATTTAGAAGCTTGAATTCTGGGATAAAGTTTTATGGTACTGGGCAGCTTTTTAATTTGGCACAAAATACAGAATTGGTACTGCCTCTTCATCTTCCTTATTGCATGATTCATTTTCCAAATCCCTACATTGTTTAGCATAATTTTTCTGACAACCATCTTTGCTAAAATTCTTCTTGGAGCTGAATTGGCACTGAAAATTCATGTATTGTACAAAGAGTCCTGTTATGGCTGCTCATGTGTATGACAAAAGGGTCTGAACAACCAGTAGTAATCACTTTAACTGAAAAATTCAAGTTTCTACACTGTAACTTAATACTTATATGAGGTTCTGATGCCTTGTTCTTAATCTGCTCATAAATGTAGTCACAAACTGCATGAAGCGCTTCCTTGCAGATAAGCCTTCAATAATCCCGATAATGTTGTAACTAACTTTCCAATGGAAAATTAACATGTTTCTAGAAAAAGTTAATGGAAACTGTCTGAATGTACAGGTCATGTGACATTCATGGATGATGTGGAAGTGACAGGTGCAGCTGGGGTGGTGATGGAGGATGGGGGTACAGTGAATGGCATTGACCCCTCACAACTGCACGTGAATGTGGATGGCTTACTAAACATCGTTATAGATGAGGAGGTTTATTTCAATGCTCCATTAAAAGTGAGTACCAACTGTGTCCATGTGTCTTGTTATAGGTTGAAACTCTGGTTCTTGTTTTAAATAATGCAGCACAGAATATACTGCAATTAAAATCAAGTTTTGTGTAAATGTTGCAGTGTTCTGGTGATATGGTGGTTACAACAATCAATGGTCTAGCATTGGATGATATAGAAAATCACTATTGGAGGCACACACTCAACCAAGAGATTGAAGTTATTCTTAATGTTGATCAAGCCGAATACCAGTATGTACAACTATTTTTAACCTTGTTTTATACAATGCTAATATTAATAATTTTTTTTTCTAACCCTGGTAGTAGCAATGAATGCTCCATACTTTACCACAGGTTACAAAGAAGTATGTTGCCTAGTTGATATAATTAACTGTTGTCATTAAAGCTAATTTCAAAGATGAAAGAAAAGGTTTAAGCTAAATCAATATGAAACTGAAAAGCACTTCTCATGCCACAAGAAAATTAAATATTGACCTGGTCTTCCCAGTGCTCCAGTTACTGGTGTTAACATCAACGGAAACCATATATTGGACTACCTTCACACCTCCAGGCTGCAGTATGGCTCTGGAACTTACATCTTCAAAGTTTGTACATGAAATTTATCTTTGAGACCTTGGCTTAAGTTGTAATGCCAAAAAATATGTATTTTCTTGATGTACAAAATACAGTCTAGCACAAACAAAATGTTAAGACAGACTTTCATATTACAGGGTCCTGTCATTGTAGAGGGTGACCTTGAAATGGATGTTGATAAAACCGTGGATGGGGTGGATGTGTCAGAACTGGAGAAAAATGCTTTGAAGCTTTATGGTGAAGAGACAGTTGAAGGATTTATTGTAAGTACTTCACATCAGAATTTCTGTTGTCTTTAAAAGCACTCGCTGTGACAATTAGAAGGCACTCTGCTTTACATGTGACCATTCAATTATTCGTGCATTTATATGATTATAGTGTTGCCGCAAAAGTTTTACGCTACTGCAGCACTGGACTATATTGAAACCTGCATTCATATGTCGCCTACATGTTGATGTTCATGTGAAGTCATGGTCACAAATTATTATACAGATTGTGTTAAGCATTTACGAACATTATTACCTTTATGTAATTAACTCCTTTTATTGGCAAAATACACTAAAACTGCACAGAAATGTTAGATTGGTACTGATGTGACTTTTGGTAAATGCAAGTAAAATTCTGAAACTTGTGTAGAGCTTTCGTCATTGTATTCATCTATACAATATAATTTTCTTCAATCTCATTCATTAATGAACTCTACAAATATTGCAGATATGCTGCATACATATCTTAAGATGTGTATGTAACATTTTGTTTGCCATATATACTTGATTGCTGTTTTGCGAGTTTGCAAAGTAGCACCATGAACATGTATTTGTATGTATGTAAAATGAAAATGTATGAAATATTTATAAGCTGACTTTGAGGCACACAACTATGACAGGAAATGAGAAAAAATTGCTTCGTCTAATTCTCAGGGTTTTGTTTATTAGAATAAACATTAGAAATTAGACAACCAATCATTCTGACAAGTGGAACTACTTTTGGATAATTTTGTTTCAGAATTTCAGTGGCTCTGTTATTGTTGTTGGCAACTTGGTACTAAATGGTCACCTGAATGGGCTGAATGTGACATCAGACCTAATGATGCTAGATAGATCTTTCCCACATACTGGTAAGATGTCTTGCAATGTAATTTTCCAAAGCAATTATGAAAAAATACATGATCTTGCATGTGCACTGACTATAGTAACCATTAATCAAAATCTAATATAAATACTTTATACAGGTCATATAGTCTTCAGAGAAGATACTGTAGCAACAACCATCACACTATCTAATAATTTAGAAGTGGAAAGCCTTAATGGGTTGGATATTATAAAAGCAACATCAGAAGTAGTAGTACTTACAGATAATGCTACTGTTGCGGGTGATCTCCAGTTCACTGGCACTGTTGATGGTATTAATCAGGTTACTTCTGTTGATAAATTGGAACTAAAAATAGTCATTGGCACTTAACAAATTTTTGGATTATTCTTTGATATATTTTTGTTTCATGTCTGAATATGCATTTAATTCGTGTATACATTCCAACAGTTCATTCCCTGCTTGTAAGCGGTAGTGTGGACGAAGTAAACATAAATGATCTAGCTGAACGTTCCCTGAGGAAGTCCCCAGCTACAACCCAAGTTGTGACTGGCCGCATTGTGGTGAAAGACAATGTTCATTTTAACCAGGGACCTTTCCTTGGAGTGGTGAACAATAAAGAGTGGACTACACACCTGACAAATGTAATTTCTTGAAGTTTTGACCAAACTCTGGTTTGTTTGATTCGCCATAATGTAACCAATTTGCAATTTAAGGATGAAATGGTAATATACGTAACTTCTTTAAAAGGGTAAATGTTTTTCAAAATCATGGGTTAATGGTTGGTTCAGGATATCAAGCACTCTTGAATGACTGTTTTGAACAGTTCTGCTGAGATAATGTCATGTTAGTATCATAAATGTAAAGGTTGGAAAAGAAAATGGAAGGAAATATGTTCTACTGGCATTAGGAAATGTAATGAAGACTTCTTACCGGTGCATATTCGTTCCTACTGTCAGATCATCTTGGAGCATATATTCAGATATGCATAAATTTAAATATTCCTAGCATATTTTGTGCAAGTAATTGAATTTAATTTTAGATTACTGAAATCGTATTAGACAAAAAGGTAAAAAAGATTTTTCATGATTTATCAACCAAGCATACTTGGTGCAAGAAACATCTGAGAAACTCAAATAGATGGAACTGGTGCAACAGCCCATTAAAAATATTTTTACTTGCTTAGGCAATGCAAAACTGCAAGTGTGGAGAGGAGACTAGTAACATGTAGGCTACTGTGGCAAGTACACTGGATATACATATATGTGGTGAATATAAAATTAATGGTGGCAGCAGCAGCAGCATCAACCATGAAAACTAATATTCTAGATTTGTTACATTGTTAGAGAACAGTTAGAGAAGTGATGATACTGCAGTTGAGACAGCAGTGATACTGATATTGTATTGGCATTATGTAAAGGGAGGCCATGAGTGGTAATATGGATAGAGCCTTTAAAATGGAAGAGGGTTGCTTTAAATAGGTGTTAGAATGGCATGGACGATGCTGTAAAAGATTTTGTTTAACGTATGCAAATATCTACATAAAAAAGTTAGTGAAATTCAGATCGGTATCGGAAAGGAACCAAAATTTAAAGTAACTAAGGAGTAATTTTAACACATAGTAGATGCAGAAATTTTTTTTGTGGATGAAGTGGTAAAAAATTAAAGATTTGAAATGCATGTATGAGGATTGTATAAAGATGTAAAAATGTTGAGAGGGATGTGATGTAAAGGGAGAGATTAATGACTGTAGACTTAGAGTATTGGGGTTGACCAGTATGTTAACTCTTCAGCCATGGCCACCCTTCTGATGAAGTTACTATTGAGATGAATCAAGCATCAGAAATAGTGTCCACAAAACTTCTATGTCTGCAAAACTGATGGAAGGATGGATCAACCATCTGAAACATAATGTCTGGAAAACTGATGTCACTTCCATTTGAGTACTTTGCCATCTCTCATTTGTTCTTCATTACCATCTGCAGACAATTTGGACATGAAATTTGCAAGGTACATATAGTACTCTACGTCCATGTTCTGGGTCCATGAGGTATTGATCCGAATGAGGCACGGCACTCGCAAAGTGTTGTATGAAAAAACTGCCTGATCGTGCATTCTGAGCACCTGGTGCCTAAAAATCTTGCATGTACCCTCTTTTAATTACTTAGAGAAGAATTCGGGCTTTCCTTCCCTAAAAAAGCAAGATTCACTTATCTTGAAGCACAAGTGGATAAAATAATGCACCCATTAGTGAAATTCCCAAAATGAAGTGGCATCCTGGAAGAATAAAGACTGAACATCCTTCACTAAAGATAATATGCAGCATATTGAGGTGGGCTGGTTGTTGTTACTGTTAAACACAAATCTCGGTGACCAGATACTCTGTGATTTCACCCTGGCAGCAACATGTGCTTGTACCCACCATAAACATTAGCTCTGTATTGCCTTTGAAAAAATAAGGGGCAGAGATTTTTTTTGACACTGGATAAATAACTAAATATACAGAATCACAAGATGGGGAAGTATTTGTGTTACTTCAAGTAACTGGTTCTGCCTCAAAGACATAAGATGGGATGTGTGATTAACTTTGCAAAAAATATTCTAATGAACCTTGTTTCCTCAGGTGGTGTTGCAAGATTACCAAGGCACTATTGGTGGAGTCAAAACATTTCTCTATCCAACACATATCAGGAGGAACTTTGATCCTATAAGCATCAACAGCATAAATGTTGCAGACTTGGCTGCTCGCATCCTTACAAAGTCAACTGACCAGATCATCTTCGGCCATTACACCTTCAATAATAGCATTAGTGCCAGTGAGTTCCCAATCCAGTTCATCAAACATGTAGTTCGGTGGTTCCCAGTTGGTGTGCATACCTCTAGTGGTAAAATGGCTATCCAAGTGGTATGTAGTGTTAGTCTAAGAAGTTTCAGTAGTTAGTAAGAAAATATGGTTGAGCAAATATTATGCACATTTTTTAAAGCGCTGCCATAAACAATAGAATCATTTGGTCAAAATATTTACCTTATAATATATGCGTTAGTTAAA
Organism: Panulirus laevicauda; assembly: GCA_032273605.1. NCBI lineage: Eukaryota > Metazoa > Arthropoda > Malacostraca > Decapoda > Palinuridae > Panulirus > Panulirus laevicauda. Next base: position 8,250 of record JAUTXX010233495.1, on the reverse strand, counting down.
AAATAGAGGACAAAAGGGTTATTAGTACGAGATTGAAAAAATTTTGAATCTTGATGTGACTTTACCAGTACAATACTGCTACGTGAAAATTGCAACGGTAACTTTAAGAAAATTTGCATTCTAGGTGATGTTTCAGTGGACATAATAGATGGCATTAGTGTAAATGACCTCCTGTTGATTGATGAAGTTGGGTCTGTGGGAGGAACTGTCACCTTCACCAAAAATGTAACATTCCTTGGGGGTCTAAATAGTACCACTGGAGAGTTGGATGGATGTGACATTTTAAAGGTAAACTTTTGACTATAAAGAAATTGTCATTCATCAAATACTTGAAATCTGCTAAAAACTATATGTAAAGGAATTAAAAGTAGTCCTCTGTGCAATAAATGTAAGTTATCATATCGACTTGAATTTAACAGGCAAATACAAATGCAATTTGGAAAAGTAAGAATGGGACTACTAACCTGCACTTGCCTGTCGTGGTGGACTTGCTGACTGTGATAGGTAGTGTGACCGTTAATGGAGACATTCTGGCAGGGACTTCAAGTGTGGTGGATGTGATGCACTTCCTTAACACGCTTGTCCTCAGATCTTCTGATCAAGAAATCAGTGGTTAGCTTTAACTTAAATATGTCTACATCAATTGGAATAAAAAAATGTGATCTTAAAAATGTGAAATTTTCACTGTTAATGTACTTAAATGGGCAGTAGAATCTGGTGTGACAGTTAATCCATAAAGCTTATAAATCTAACAGGGAGAGTAGAGTTCCTCCGCGATGTAGATATCGACAATCTACATGTTGACACAATCGATGGTGTGAACATTGATAAACTATACAATGAAACGGTACTGGACAATGTAGACATGGTATGTATGTGTTAATATGATGCATGATAAAGCATATAGAATATAAAGATCTCTGATACACATGATCTACTGATACACAGAATATCTTTTTTAATATTAGAATGTAATATGAACTCTGACTTGGTAAATCTGGCAGGAAATGTAAGCCTAAAAATATTTTCCAGATTATAAAATGCAACTTGGACTTCACCAAGCCACTAACGGTGGGCTCTATGACTGTGACAAGAGCACTGTCAGGTATTGGCATTGAAGGAGTATTGGTGAATGGGATAGATGTGTCAGATGTGGCAACTCGAGTAGTTTTGGCTACAGGTGGAACCTACATCATCAAGGGCCGCAAAACCTTCACTAATGGTTTCCATACATACCACCTTGCTGTTACTGGTAAGAATAGGGTTATAATCATAAGTAATTCTTAATGCTACAGAAGGAACGGGTCATTAATGAATTTGGTAAGTCCTTGGTCCAATGAAGACAACATAAAAGCAATTGAAAGTCTAATGCACACAAAATCGAAAGCATATTTAAACGAGAATTGTGAAACATTCATTATTGTCGTTTGAACAATAGTAAATCATGATTGCATAGGCAACTGACACAATGATGTGGAACTTTGTTCTTGTAGGCTCTCTAGGTGGAGTGCAGATGGAGGATCTTGTGGTGCTGACAAGCTCAAACATCATTGAGGGTATTTCCTTCACAAATGCTATCACTATCAGAGGCAACCTGCAGGTAATGAATAGTTGTTTTATTAACGCTAAACTCTTGTTTATGCATGTAGAAATTTCTGCATTTGTACTTTACTATAGTTTACTCGTTTTTCAATTCATTCTGGATGATTTAGAAAATGACTGACAATCTGTCCACTGTGTGAGAAAGAGAGAGAATTGACCAGACCAAATTGTATTTTGACTATTTGCTGATAACATTAGCTTCTTGCGAAAATGTTGTGTGGTGAACGGCTGGGTTAGATATAACGAATTTCCATCCATCCACTATTTAGAAATCTTTGAAATTATTGCCATTTGTTCACTTTCTCTCGATGAGCATCGTAATAATGCAAATACCAGCTTGGTTGTTAATTGGAACTATTTAAATCTTTACATATAACTGCAGTACATAGAATTCATGATGGGTAATATCACTCTAAAATGTATTTTTCCACAATTTATTCCTGCTGCAGGTGTCAGGCCTTGTGGATGGTGTGGACTTGGCACATCTATTCAATTCAAGAGTGACACTTGACCAGGACCAAACATTACTTGGCTCTTGGACTTTTGAAGCCATCAGAGTTGAAGGTACACTGCTTTTCTTAATGTAACTGACTTGTTGGGAATCTTTTAAAGGCTGAATGGACCTGATAATTTTCATAAACCTTAATTCTTTACAGGTGACCTCGAGGTACATGAAATTAATGATGTACAGATATCAGACTTGGTGGTTAAATTTGGCCGAAAATCACAAGAGATTACTGGCAATAAAACAATAGCTGGTGGCCTCCATGTGATTGGAGGCATACAGACCACTCTATTAAATGGCCTGGACATCCTGGACCTCAACAGAACTGTTGTTAGAAAAGACCAAGATGCTATTATAGTGGGAGTGGTGGTAAGTAATTTGGTATCGATTTAAATTGAACAAGGGAAATTGCCTATTTACATCTTGAAAAAAGGAGCAATTCGTATAGCATTTTTCTTTTTTCAAAATGGATGACCAAACTTATAATTATTCATACTGTAACACTCTATTACCATTTGCTGGTAAATTATTAAAGAAATGGTAGTTACTGCAGAGAGTACTTGTAATCAAGTAAAGGGGAAGGTAATGATGTGAAATGAAGTATGGAAAATGGTTATCTTTGAAGGATGCTGTCAAATTAGTCAATTGATGGGATATGAATGCACTGTGGATGGATATAGACCATATGATGAAATGGCTGAAAATGTTATAAATTCATATAACTGCAAATGATAACGTTTCAGACCTTTGAAAATGTAGTAAGAGCAACCAAGAGTGTGGTAGTGAGAGGCACTGTTAATGGTTTTGACCTATCAGAATTGAACTACAATCTATCGCCACTAAAAAGAATCATTGATGAGCAGTATCTGCGAATAAACAGACTACAGTCGCTTCTGGATTCCTTTGCAGTAGCCAACTTTACAAGGAGTAAGTCGACACTTAAATTTCATATATGCCTTTATATGTGTAGCATGTCACTATCTTGCTTTAAACATGCATACCCTTCAGATGATTTAGATTACAAAATATATTTCTTTTAAATCCAGTAAGGCGATTTGAGCTAGCATATCTGGAGAAAATGGGATTTGTTGGCATGGCAAGCTTTGGTAATCTCTGGTTTGGAAAGAATCATAACCTTGAACTGCACAGTTACCTTGCTGTCAGAAGCCACAGTAGCGACTGTATTTGCTGTAACCCAAACACTTCCTTCTTCCAGGTATGTTGACTTTTAATGAATAGGAAGATGTTAACTAGCTAAATACTAATGTACAAAATATTTCGAGAATGCAGTTATTCTTTGTATTGGATATAAAATGTTAAATTTTGAAAGTTTAGCCTCTGACAAAACAGTAAGTAGATGTTGACATAAGAATTTAGTTAAAATGGCATATTTTGTTCTATTTATGGAGCTGTGTTTATCTCTATGCTAAGGTGAACTCTGATGGTACTGTATCCAGCAAGGCAACTCTGGACTTGTCTGGGGCAGTGTTTATCTTGACCAACCCAGCAGTGAACCTTCAAATAACGCTAAACAGAAGGTACGTGACTTTATGACTGTAGATAAAAGTAGCCAGTTGTAATAAAAGCCAATAACCAGGCACCTAAAAGGTGAGAAGACCACAATAGGGTAGTGATGAAGGCACCTAGTAGTTTGCCCTTGATAAGGTAATAAAGACTGACATCCAAAACCTTGTTACACTTGATGCTTTATCTGCCAATCAAAATGCCAATGATGAAGTGCTAAAGAAAGCCTAGCTTAATGCAACATAAACTGGTTCCCAACAACAAAGGTGAAAACTGTATTGGCATGGCAGGCAGTTCATTACAGCTGTTCAGGCTGCATAGTAAAATTCATTGCCAAAGGATTTTTACAAGAATTGGAAAAAAGGTATACATTGGAGAGACATGAGGTAAGTTTGCTACAACATGCCATATAATAGAGCTTAAGCTTCCAAGATGTGAAATGTAGAAAACCTGCTATGATTAATGACCCAAGACCATAGCTATACACTACATACATTTTTCACTATAATCCAAAGCACAATTGCATTGAATTCAATATTAGTGAAAATGTTATTGCAGATTGAGTGGGTAAACTTTGAAGATCTAATGGAAATAAAGTTGTGGATTAGTTTACCTTGAAATGCACAAATGTATCAACATTCAAATGTGGATTTTGAAAGTTATGATCAACCACATACCACTTGATATGAACATATTGGAAGGGATTTTCTAATGGTAATCGTCATACAATAGCAATATTTTAGATTTGGAAAAAGCCAATGATACTCCCAAGATTAGTACCAAAAGGCAACTATACAAAGATGGCTTTTGAGGCAGATTATATAGGTTTATTAAACAGTACTGAAAGGAAGAAAATCTATGGCGAGGGTTGGTTGCAAGTATTAGAGAATTCCCATAGGAAGGTGTGCTGTAGTTACCTGATTAATTTCTGCCATTAAAGGTTTTGTAGACATAACTTCAGGGGATGCTAAATTATCCTCTGCTGTTACTTGGTTATTCCATCTCCTCCTGAAGTTGCTGTAGGACACCTTCAACCAGCTGTTAAGATTGCCAATTTGTTAGATAAGTGGTCTTAATATCGCGACAAAAAACTGTAGCTGTACATTTTAAAAACTAAAATGTTAGTAATTCCATGTGTATTACTGAAATGCATTCTCACAACTTCTAAAAAAGCAGTATTGCACACTTCTTAACAGGATTCTGACATTGGACCCTTTTATCAAAAACCTTAAAAGAAATGACATACCTACCTTCAAGCCACATTCTCTGGTCATGTATAATACTTTGATAATGAAGCTAGTAATAACGAAAGATTAAAATTGTATGATTAGTGAGAAACAAAATTTTATCCAAACATTGTACTGTATAGTTGTGTCCTTGGATATTAATCTATATCATAGGTTGAATGCTAAAATAATAATTCAGATGCTCAGGCATTAACTCTGCCAAACCCCATATTAGTGTACAGTAAATTGCAGTGTGCCAGGATATCCATTAGTAATACTGGATACTCTTAGTAGACTTAGCAGAATTTATGTAATACTGTCTCCAGAAAATTTTCTTGCAAGTAATGAAGTATGACTGGTGACATATGTTATTCATGTCAAACGTATCAGAATGGATTTATGTTCAATGCATGTAATACAGGCTATTTAGTTGGGTTTATTACACTGACTTACTTGAGACATGTAGCACACCTTTTACTACTCCATATCTGCACAGTAAGTGAATCTAGTGTAAAATAAGGTTTACAATATGGTACTGAATTTGCCATTAAGTACACCACCAGGAAAAGTATAAAAACAGGAAGAGCTGATAGAATATTTGCACACTATTACAGAGTAGGTTATCGTATTTTGAATCGTCTCTCTTCTAACTGGTACAATGTGCTTATTGTTTTCCGAGTGAAACAAGTAAATCTGAAAATTCTACATGTACTCTGGTTGTCAGTATCAAGTTTTAAGCAGTTGAGGCCTTTGCTCCCTTTATGTGGAATTACACAATTTACAGTATATACTTTAGATATATACTTTAAATTGATTCTACATATCAAAACTAAGATATGAGCTTGCTAGGCTGTAATCTATGTAATGAAAATGCTAGACTGTAATATCGTTTTTACTCTCAAGTAGGGCATAAAGTAGAGGGGTGGCAAGCCCACTTGTTAATGATGTTTGCATTGGTCATCTGAAGGCAATGGCAGAAATTACTGTTCCAACACAATGGGGAGTAGCTAATATTGTGAACCAAGTTACTTGTCATTTTTCACAATCTTTCCCCCGATTAATTTAATGCATCTGTAATCAGTCCAACCTAAAATTATCAAACCAATTTAAACATAACTATTTGTCTCCACAGCCAGGTTATTAAAAACACAGGAGATTGCAGCGAAATTAGGACTAAGAACACAACAGATTTTGTCAGCAGCCAGGTGACAAGTATACTTTTAGTAACAACACAGCTAAGCAAAGCCAAGTGCTTTCAAAAGAATCATGTTAAGAAGATTAGTTGGGAATGGGAATCGTGAGTAAAATGGTATTGTTCATTACAGGTGCACAGAGGGTGTCCCAACTAACATTGCAGTTGATGACATTACCTCAGAACCACCAGTGAACTTGATGACTGTTATGTCCTATCTTGATGTTGTGATTGATGCAAGGATGTTTGTGGATAATGGGCTAGTATACATTGTAACACTTTCCATTCTCCATCATGGTAAGTTTCAAGAGTCTGTATCTTGGTTTTAAACAGTGAAAAGTTAGTCAATATGGGTTGACTATATTTTTTTATTTGAGCACCTGTAAAAAATGATTTATCATTTATTGAATATTTATTTTCAGGCTCATAACTTTAATTGCCAAGGCTAGGGCATAAAAGTGCTTATGTGTCACTTTCACTGTCCTTTATCATTAATTTCTTTGAAATTATGCATGATATACAATTGTAGAATGGGAGCAAATAAATTGGGGCTGCCAGAATCTGATAAAGGAGTCGAAAATGAAGCATTTACACGATTGAAAAAGGCACTTCTGGAATTTTGGATACCGAATGAATTTTGTATGCAGTGTAATAGTTGTGTGTGTTAAGGTAGTGTGAAAGGAGATGTCAGTCTTGTTAGATGTGGTAGCAAATGTTCACTACATTAGACTGTATGTAAGCTGGGTTGTTTGAGCGAAATGAGGCTGTATGTAGCTGATCCATTCCATTTAAATATGAATGGATAAGAAAATAGGAATGTACCATTTGCTGTTCTGTAGAAAAGCAAACCAATATGTAAATATTAGACCAGATACTCCCTAAAGTTACTGGAAACAATACACAAGAACCAGTAGAAAATTAACAATCAGATCAACTAACATTCATAATCAACATCAGTCTTGTGAAGATCTGTTGAGCAACCTGTTTTTGAGTACCTGGATTGACCAAGTGTGTTACCCAGGTGTTGTTCATTCTCCAAACACTTTAGCATCGACTGAACTTGTATATTTTTACAAATTTCATAATGAGGAGAAAGTGACCTAGTCTTAATCTAGCAGAGAATTGTGTGAAACTCGTTAAGGATGAGGTGGCCGAGATTTAGTTTAACCCACTTTGCAACTGTTCTAGACTTCTACCATATCAGCACTTGCCTATGTCTCTTAACTTTGTGCCTAAGTCAACTGATTGTGCTCTAGTCCTCGGAATGCATCATTCCATGAATTTTGCTTGTAAATCGATTTGTACTTAACGCACTAAAAGTTTATATTGATTTATCAAAGCTGGCACTGTCAACAAAAAAATTTTCGAATAATGTTTACAATGGTAGAAGTTTAATAAGTTACTGAAGAGTAACGCTGATACTTTAAGGGGTAAATGAGGGCACAGCAAGACTTTTCCAAAGATACCCTGAGGGTAAAAGTTTCTATATTACATCTGTCTCTTCTGTTTGCTGGTATTTTAACAACTAAAGGGAGAATGGACATAGTCATATGAAAGTTGGTACAAAAGAGGGACTAAGCTTTCCTTGTAAAAGGATGAAATAGGGTATTAACAGAGAATTTGGGAGGCTTTTGGGTACCACATGGTGTATCCCAGAGATCCAGACCAAGTGACTTGACAGTTGTGTTCAGAGTTGGAGAGACTTAGGACAATGTCCTTTCAGAGAGAATTCTCCAGTAAGCTTGTGCTTAAGGAACCTTGTGAACATCATGAGATTTGCTGGTGCCATTTGTTTGGATTGATGGTATAATTTTTCTTGTAAGATCTACAGAGTTTCTATCCAAAATAATGTTAGTCAGACAAGGGGAACAAATAGTCACCAGGACAGTCATTGATAATATTTCCAGAATCTATCTAAACTGAAACGTGTAAATTTAATGGCTTTTAGTGAGGACTACGAATTAAGTATTGCAGCAAATGTTTTAGTTACCATACTGATGCTTTTTATAAGCATTTTTAATCCTACTTGCAGAAAAATCCTTGCTTTGCTCGTTTCGCTGACTAAGGTGATAACAAAGGAGTGAAAGATGTACAGCCTTCCACTCCTGCCCCCTCACAGTAGACCTACAACATTACTTATTTCATCTTCTATATATATATATATATATATATATATATATATATATATATATGTATAAGTA
>JAUTXX010233384.1:0-14607 GCA_032273605.1 Panulirus laevicauda | reverse complement strand
TACACACACAGACATATACATATATACACATGTACATAATTCATACTGTTTGCCTTTATTCATTCCCATCGCCACCCTGCCACACATGAAATAACAACCCCCTCCCCCCTAATATTTTACTATTATATTTTACTTGAGGACTTTTAGATCATATGAACTGTATGTACAGTGACTGAAAATTAAATGCTCTAAGATAATGCAATTAAGCTCCAGCAAAAGAAAACCTGCAGTTGGATGTTAATGTGGCTTGTATTATTTAGTTAGACACACTGAAGGAGAGATGTAGCACTCGTAGTTTGTAATTAAAGGTTCTGTGGTACTGTGTGGTGTTATATATATTACTATTAAGAAATCCTCCATCTTGCTAAGCAGTTTCATCATTCAGCAATCTACATGATAGGAAGAGCATTTGTCTCTCCTCTACAGCCTGTCTCACTAACATGAGATATATTTTTTAGGAATATGAGGGTAAGTATCTTCCAAGCATCAGTAATTCTGGTGAAGGAGCTCTAGCCTTCACTCAGGCAACCCTTAGTCATGATCATGGCTACTGGCTTGTTTTGGGCCCACCCTTGGATAATCTGTTACTGTTATTTGGCTGTTGCTAACTTCCTGAATTCCAGCTTGACTTCCTAGGGATTGTACTCTGTCAGTTTTTTCTGCTACCAGATTAGCTTTTTCTTTACCATGAATCGGTACAGCATCCCTTACCCGTCTTTCTGTGTTTATTATTTAGTTTATTATAAGAAGAGTATTCCTATCTTTGTCGTGTTTACTTTTTTAAGATATTGTATTTTGTATGTACTTATATATTTATAGGGATTTATATGTATTGTTTTATTTCAAGTGTTACTGTCTCTTAGAATGTCCATTTGTTTATTTAACCACCTATGTTCCCTAGTCTAGGCCATGCAATTATTTTTAAGTGGTGTATAGGTGGTAATATTGAAAGATTTATAGGTGGTTGGAATACTGGTGCAACAAAAGTTTGTAAGTGGTGTTTGAATACTATATAACAAGTTAACAAGATGGATGGTTGTTGTTAGCATAATTAAGTGTCTCTCTCTCTCTCTCTCTCTCTCTCTCTCTCTCTCTCTCTCTCTCTCTCTCTCTCTCTCTCTCATGTTTTATTTTTCAGGTCCTTTTTTAGGAGATTATGAATGTATGGGCTAGAGATAGGATCTAGAATGGTATCATTGTAGTTTAAGTGGCTGTTTGCTAATTGATGAATAAAGGCACTTGATGGAAAACCATTCTTACCCTGGCTATGTCCATAGGCCTTTAAGACCCTTATTACCAAGGAGCATATAATATCAGGGCAGATGCCTTTTTGAGGTCATTCATAACGTCAGCAGAAATATCAATAGGGAAGGATGCTTTCAATTGGTGTAAGTGGCTCTCTTTATCACTAGAACCAGTGTATTCCTTTTGACATGTTCCTCTAGTTTTAGATATAAAGGCAGTTGCAATATTTATTTCATCCATGAATTGGAATGATAGGATCCTAATTTATCTTTTCCCCTCTCTTTTCATTTTCGAGAAAAAGTTATTCTTGACAAGCTTTTTTCTAAAGTTTAGTAACATCGATAGCCCCCAGGTGGATTAACAACCATGGCACCAGAGACTCCTTCAGCTGTGCAGTACTCTCCAAATGGACCATTAGGTTCTAGAGCATATCAATTTTTTTGCTTGACATTGATCTCTTAAGTTTAATATCCTGAAATTAGCATGCAAAAAATTTCACAAAAACTTCTGCAGGCAAAGTTTTCGAGAATTCCTAGCAAATGACCACTAACATAACATTTACCCTTGTATAAGAAAAAGTGCCAATTGATCTGGAAAATTTTCAGTCTTTCCATGAGGAATCAGATGTCCAAGACATGACTGAATCCTTATGGATCGAGTTCTTGTCAAGCCTATATTTTGACAAGAACAAAGATAGTAACATTGTGTCCTCGTATGAGAGTGCTCTTCAAGAATCACTGTATCAGGGTTTTGGAATTGATTTGATGGGCCCAAATTGGGAGAATATTCTCTGCTTTTTCTTACTTGGGAGACCAATTGTTGTTTCACTTTAACCAAGTTGAGAGCTTTTAGAAGAGTTAGATCTTTTGCAATTTAAATCTCTTCCTGGCTGTTTACCTTTTCAGTATTTTCCTTTGAAAACTCGTTTTCCTTTTAGCCTTGGGCTCTGAGGGGGAAGATGGTAGATTAATGAAAATCCCCAGGGTGATGGTAAACCCAAATCGTAGATTTTTGTCTGAGAATGAGACTTTAGCCATATTGTCATCTCATGGAAGGATTCATGTAGAGACCATCATGCATATCTTTGGAACTCTTTAAACTTCACTTAAGATTATTGAAGGAACCATTTATTTATACATCCTGGAACCTTTAACCCCTCTCAGTATGGAATACCTCTCTGTGGATTTAAGAACCCATTTGAGTAGCTCAACCATGGCATATGATGTGAGGGGGGGGTAGCACCTAGCCTCCCTTAGAAACCTTTCATTTGAGATGATTTTTTTTTTTCACCTTTGTCTAATGATTACTAATTTGACATTGTAGATGTATTCTGTTTGGCTATGGGGTTCCTCCACCAAGAGAACCAGATTCCAGTGAGCTTTTGAATCACCAGTAAAGGATTTATCATTGCTTTGGGTTTAGTCTTAACTGAAAGTTTTCTGTGAACCCTCTTCCTTCATGTAGGTATTGTCTCTTACTCACAGGACAGACCATAATGGAGAGAAATGTAGGTTTTGAGAGTAAAGAATCTTTTTTTTTTTTCTCCAAGGATTTGTTCCATGACCATTTATCCTGCTTTTCTTTTTATTTCTCTCCTGTGACTGCCTCTTGGGTTGGCGCCCATAACCCATAGATGATGAATTTTAATAGGTATATGACATCAACCTGGTTATGGATTTTTATTTGGCTGAGAGTGGGCCCAAAATAAGCAAGCCACTAGATCAAAAATAAGTGGTTGATAAATGGTGAGTGAGGGTTATTATTTCGTAACCAGATTTATTGAGGGTTAGAAGATCTTGACCTTTATATTCTGAGAGGATATATCTCATTTTCATGGGACACCACCTCAGAGGGAAAAAGTTTTTCAGTTTTCAAAACATGTTATTTTATAGCACAGTGAAAATTGTAAGTAACCTATGTTACCATTTTTTTAGGTCTCATAATTACAGGTCTTTTGTCAGAATTTGCAGGTTAGTTCAGTGACATTTCACATGTATTATTATGCTCAATACTTCACAAAGGATCCTCAGTATGTGATTTCTCATTGATCATCTTTTTTTCTACCAAAGTGCCTGTGCAAAGGTGGTTCAGGAAATAACAAGTGTAGTGTATAAGGCCTGAGTTTAGTATAATGGCTTGGGGACCAAAGAGTTAATGAGGAACAGTGCATCAGCAGTACTTAAACATTATATTACTGCAATCATCTGGGCTCTGTAAACACAAAGTTTTTCCTGCAAGTTGCCATCCAACGCACAACATTCTTGTGACAATGGCAGCTCAGACACAGACACCTGAAGCAAATGATAGTCCTTCCAGGCGCATTGTTACCAAAACTGTGAAAACCATCGTGCCTGCAGCTGAGGAATGTGTATACACACAGTTTTACTGGTAAGTCCTATATGAAGTCAGAATTGTGGGAATGATTTGCATGACAAGATGAGGTGAAATGTGAAATCAAGACTGTTAAACGTGATTTGCATGACAGGATGCTGTGAAGCTTAATGGGACAAAGAGTGTGATGTGATATTTTTGGTGAGGTTTTCTCATCTCATGCTTGCTTACTTAGTAACTGAGGACTGGTGCATGATTTTTTTCTTCCAGTGATATTATGCAGGACTGTACTGTTTTTTTGTTCTTTTACATTCTTTATAGGTAGGATTTTCCTAGGATATCTTGTTTAGGCAGGTGAAGAGGAAATTGAAGATTATTTTAAAGAAAACAGAACTTCAGTTGTTTGCACCAAGTTTAGGGGATGCATTTTTTTGATAAGGCAAAAAATGCAAATGCTATACTTTCAGTACAGTGAAAATTGCATGAGTTTCTTTATTTTCATAAAGTAAACAGGCAATGGAATTGGAAAGCCATGGTAAATTTTACAAAAACCTGTGAAACTCTGTGCAACAATGTATGCAAGAAGTCATTTAATTGATTTACCTGATAAATGACTTTTTTGCAACAGCAAACCTGCAAGCGGAAGAAAAGGGCTACATGAGCTGTTATAAATACACGTGGTGGGTAGACAGTGACCCAAAACAGGTGAGTACCGCAAAACTTTACAAATTCATAATTCATGCAAAGGACTTATAAGTTAGCAGAATTTATGAATTTGGATGAATATTGTCTCAACATGAATTCTTTTTATTTTAAAGGATGGCTTTTTAAGACAATTAAAACTCAGTAGATAACAGAGTTGGCTTGTTTTCATGAAAACAAGTTTCTCTAACTGCACCCTGAAAAGCATAAATAAGTGGATGATATAGCTATGCTTAATGTTCAGCAAATATTTCAGCTACTCACAGTTTCCACTTCCGTAGTAGTGATGACTCGGTAGCAGCAATTAGAAAAGCATTTAGAAATTATTCAAATTGGCTATGATATATAAATGAATCAAGTATTATTTGCTAGCATAATGAAATAAGACTATGTAAAACAATATACCTCTGCATTGACACAGGTTGGAAAGTGTAAGAATAAGAATTAGAAGATCCAGATAGGGAGAAGATTGGAGGCTATAAAGACAGTAGTAATTCAGCAGGCAATGCATGGAGGATAGTTTGTAGTTTTACAGTGTCTGCTATAATACCAGATGGTGTTGCAAAGGGAATAGGATCAGACTATACCAAGCTGAAATTCTGTCGAAACATAGATTGAAATGTAGAGTTTCAGTCAGAGTAAGAAACAGTGCTAAAAGATTTTTATTGAGGTTTATGAGGGAAACACCAGATGTGCTGAAGAAAGCCAGTTGAAGAAAGACAAGATTCAGCAGATGTCAAAAGCCCAAGAAATTTAGTTATTAACTCTGAAGGTTATACTGATATACTGGCACAGCTACTAGGCAACACTTGGAGACAAGAAATTAGTATTGTACAATAAGGGAAGAAGGGCAGAGAAATTCGAAAAAAATAGGAAGTTATATATAGACATAGTTTATGAAAATCCTAAACTGTTTCATTAATGTATTATGAATGAAATGTCAGAAAAAAAACAGAAAATGTGAATAAGTTGTAGGAATCAAAGGAAAGAATTTTCAAAGCAGAAGAAATTTTGAGAAGCTTGACCATAATTTCTAAAGTATATTCACAGTGGAGGACACATTACTGCCAACCCTAATTAGACATGATAGGGGAGAGACAATAGAAAGCCATGAGATAGACTTTTAGATAGAAAGGCTTATGCAGAATCTACAGTGCCTGCCAATAAAGTTGGCACAAGGGGACTGGTGCAACCATCAAGGATAAACATCAAATGAAATAATGAAAACAGTATTCACCAAATTGTACTTTATTGGTTTTCCTTTTCTTTTTAATACTTTGTGAAATGACCAGGAAATATATCAAATATGATCTGAAGCTTTTAGGGTCTATCTTTGCCAAATTTCATGAATGGCCACCTCCAACTTAGGTAACGACGAAGTATCCTAGTTACTTAATTTCATTTTCATAAGTACCCACAAGTTTCCTACTGGATGCAAATCAGATGAATTCCTGTGCTAGTCACTAGAAAACTCCACTGTACAGTCTTAAGCCAATCAATGACTGGTTTGGCAATGTGGCAGGGAGCCCCATCCTGCATGAACAGTTTGGCCTTGCACCTTTTGAATGAATCTGGTAGATGGTCACATAGTAGCTCAAGGTAACTATGTCTTTTCATAGTTTCTTTCTCTGGCAACACTAAAAGGTCCCCAACACAATAATAACTGAAACAGTCTCATACAATGAGAAAAGAAGGGAACTTTACAGTACTTGCAATGTATGTAGAATCAAATGGATCACATCCTGGTCATCTGTGCACTCACCCACCATGGCCACCTGTCACAGAAAATGTGGACTTTTCACTCCACAAAACTTTTCTGGACTTAGCTGTATCCCACATTACTTATTTCTAGTGAAATTTGACTCTTCTTGTGGTGCCTACAGGTTATGAGTGGTTTGGGATGCAGCTTGTTCTGTGCTACCAGCTCTGCACTGTCCTTGATGACACATCACTGAGCATTCTAGGGTTTATTCTTTTAATTCTTTTGCACTCAAGTGTGGATGTGCATCCACTTATCTGTTAAGAACATTCAGAGTACATGGAGATGTTTTTCTGGTCTTTCAAGGGATTTCACATGGGTTGATGTAATGGTGCCACCACTGTCATTGAATTCCTTCACCCATCATAATACTGATTTCAAACTCACTCCAGTAATATTAGAAATTTTCTTAAGTGGCTTATCTCCCTTGTACAGTGTGACTGTAGAAGCTGTTTTATCACTTGTAAGATGAGTATTTCTAAACATAATAGATTGTAGAGGTTAAAAAAAAAAAATTCCAGGGCATAAGTGGAGAGCACAACAATACATTCCTGCCTACTAAAACAGCTAAACTGCTACTGAGGTGGGCTTATGTGGTATGCTGGCATGTCACATAGTTGCCACTGCCTGATATAGGGCTTTAACTTCACTGGTGGACACCATCACTATTTTAGGTGGGGTACAGTGATTTTCTTCAGTTACATTGGTGTGTCCTGTTCACACCAACTTCATTGGCAGGCACTATATATGTGTGCAAAGAGCATGTCTCAGATGAAATCATGCCCATTTTAACATAGAGATTGTAGAAACAGGCAATTTTAGTTACTATATAGGAACTCAAGTGAAAGGTATCGGTGCCAAGGAAGCAGAAGAGAGCAAATGTCAGGCAAATTTTAAGAAAAGTGGTAGGAAATGCACAATGACTTTCAGGATCGTATTACTGACAAGCATAGTCTGTGAGACACTTGCAAAAGGTAATCAGAAAGCAAATGTATGAATACTTGCAAAGAAGGAACTATCTACATGAGAGGTAGCAAAGATTTAGAGGTGCAACATCATATTCAATTAATCACTTGGGCTTTTCTTATGGAATAATTACTAACCTTGCAAGAAAAAGATGGATAGGCAAGCTGTAGGCACAAGCATTTGAAAACTGGATGTTTTTAGACCATGGATATTCAGATTGGAGATCTTTTGTACTGCCACCGTAAATCAAGAATTTCAGAGATTCGGATTATTATATGTTTTTTCATACTTGTTTACTGTTTCCCTTGTTTATGACATAGCAACAGGAACAGTTGAAGAAATGGCTTCATTCATTCACAATTGCTCTCTGGCTGTCATATGTAATGCAACAAAACCACAGCCCCCTATCCACAGCCAGGCCTCATAGTCATTTCTTTGGTTTTCCCTGACCATATTATTTACCCTGGTTCAGTCCATTGACAGTACATAGTTCAGCTATTTATATGGTAGGTATCCATACTTCAAATCATCTCATGTATTCAGAGTAGGTTAATGGATGCTGAATTTTCCTCAGTTCAAGTTACTGACCATCTCTTCACCTTTGAATATCAAAGATCCAACACCATTGCTTAGAACATTAATTGAAGACCTCTGTTTTTAATAATAATCTGTCATTGAATCTGTTGTTGGACAGGCAGGGCAAAGTGAAAGTGTCAGTCTGTTATCTTTTCCAGGCTCTGATCATTTTATTTGCCTTTCCTTATACTTGATATCAGTACTATCTGTATAACCTTGGGAGTGATTTGTCAGTTTTCATACAAGGTCCCTCTTTACTACAGGGTGAATAGAGCCAGTCAGGTCGAGGAAACTTGTGTAAGGGTTTCTCTCAGGAATTTGAACCCAGTTCCTCTCCTTCATGAGAAGAACCTGTTACCTCCTATGGCTTCTTCATGATTATGATGACATACTAATGAACAAGGTGCTGATTGCTTTTACAATATATTGGGATGCAGATCTGTTTGTTACATTTGTCTGTGGGTCATAGGGGATGATGGATGAGGTCATGTATGTATAAGGAAGTCATCTTGAGATGCATAGCTTAAAAAAGTAATTTGTTGGCTTTACTTTCCTGTGGGATCATGGTTAATTCCTGTAACCAGATTCGTATTGCAGTCCATTTTGCATTCTCAGACTATGTCAAACTCTGCATTTTCCTGTGGATATGCTAAATCTTAGTTTTCTTGTATTGTATCTCCCTTACTTTTTTATTCCTTTGTCTTTCTCTTTTTTGCTTGTAGTGTCCTTACATGTGTGTTTTATAAAGTTCTCATTCTTATTTCACTTTTCCTCCTCTTAGGTTTCTTACTTCTACATGGATATTTTTGTCATTTTTGCCATGTCTGTACTATCCTTCATGTATACCATAGGATTAGATTTTCACACTTAGTATAATCAGATGGTGATATTGTGTCAAATTCTGTACTGTCCTGCAGACATGCTTCACCTCAGTTTCTTTGTACAGTTTTTGACATTGAAGGCTCTTTTCAAGGACAAAAGTTCACATCAAGACTAGGTCTTAAATGAAGTAAGAAAAGTGTTAAGGAGAGTTAGAAATTGGAGAAAAAACAATATTTTAAGCATTTTGGAGGAAATTGAAGCTCTAGTTCACCCATACTAATGCATTTTGCTGTCTTTTTGTACTCTACTTGTGCCATCCTCCATGTGTGTCTTTCTTAAAAACACTCATTTCACATTTTTTTCATCTTTCTTTTATAGTTCACATATTTTTCATCATTCTTTTATAGTACACTTTTCTTTTATTGCCTCTTCATGTGCCGCCCTCCTTTTTTATGTTAAGCTCTCATTCTCATTATTCATTTTGTAGTGCTGCCTTATTGTTACTCTTTCACTGCTGTATACCAAGGACTACATGCAGAATTCTTCAAGTTCCCCTCCACAATGGAATGTTTAAGTGTAGGGATGGTCTGTCCTGTAATTATGGATTATGAGGAAGGATCTACAGTGATTGACTGGTTTTGATTGCGAATAGAGACATTGTAATGTGCAAACATATGGGAAAAAAATCCTAAAGTTTTTATTCTAACTTGGAGATTGTAGAAAATAGCTATCCTTTTATAAAGGGCTCATAATTTATCATTATGTTATCTGCCATCAGAAACCTATAGTTTGTCACCTCTCTTTGAATATTCCTAATTTCCTTGACATTTTTAACTGTAAGTTCTTCCAGTCTTTGGTTGTAGGGCAACAGTCATCAGGGTAATGTGAAAATGGAGTCTTTATGAATCCTAAACTTTATGATCACTTACTATAGATTATTGAATTTGGATAATACTTGTTAAGATTACTTGTTTCAGTGATTCTTTGTTCATGTTCAGAGATGCTGCTGCTTCATGCATCTGAACATGTGCTTAGGATATCAGTTGTATCCAAAAAAGTTTGCCTTGGAACAAGAAAACTGGGAGAGGCCTGTTCTGTTTAGGATATGATATGGCAATATCCCAGTGATGCTGTGTGGTTTATCTACCATCTTCTCTAAAGGCAGCATCACCATGGATGAAGCATTGGTTTCGAGTTATTCCTCTGCAGTCAGACAGCCACATCATAAGTCCAAAGATCTGATTTATCTTGATGGATGCTTAAGACTCATTTCCCACAGTCAGTTTCACCTATCACCATATCTGTGGTTGGTGTCATAGTTTTGTGTTTATTTCTCATACATATAATGTCATCTGTTGGACCATCTCATTCACAATTGGCTCTTTTTTATTGTGTGTTCTTATGTTGGGTTTAAGAAGGTAGTAGAGTATGTTTTCTTCTTTCATGTAATGTATGTGTGAATATCCCACACCATTATTATGGTGGACTTAATATTTTCTTCCTTGTTTTTGAGTGTTGTCGTGCATTTTTTTTGTGTTTTCTTCGTTCAGTGAATCATGTTTAATAGTGTATTTTTTTTCATTTTTATTACTTTGAACCTTTTCTCCTGTTGGACAGTAAACATTGAGTACAATCATAGCACCATATCCTGGCAGATTTGGCTATGTGCAATGAAAGTGTTGGCCTCCTTTATCCAGTATTTTTGTTTTAGTACTTGTTTTTTGTGTATAAGGCAAGTGTAAGTACTCGATGCCTGCTTTGTTGGAAGGACTTGCTGTGACAGTATTCATGCTACCAGTGAAACAATGGGGCTTTCCTTGTCATATATGGTGGATAGATTCTTAGAAAAGGATGTCTGAAGCAAATTTGCTTAAAGTGAAGATTTTTTCCAAGCAGAAAAAGGGATTACATTTCATGCTCCCTCACCCAGACCTTTTGTTTCTGGCTTTGCCTTATGATAGAATAAAGCATTGAAATTACTGCACGTACTATACATATAAGGCATATAGAATTAAAGAGAAATTATTTCAATTAATAATACTTATTAATACAGGCTGTTGTTTTTAACAAGAGGAGCAGGTTGTATAGGGTAAGTGTAGAGTACATTTAGCTAAAGGATGGTGTAGGGAGGAGGTGATATTAGGTTGTGATAGTCATCAGCAGGTAGCAAGTGTTGCCTCATGTGGAGAAGGTACACTGCCATTGACTTTTGATTTTGATCTTTCACACATCTAGCCAACAATGTTTCAACATTTTCTATTTGTGGATTCTTTACTCTGGCTGAGGATGAGTTGACTGAATCACAGAGCTTCTGATTTTGTTAGTGTTACTGCTGATTGACTGTATGCTGGACCCAATGTTCTATGATTATCCAAGTGCTGAGGCTGCATCAAAATTTTCAAGTCTGCTAATTACTTTCAGCTATATTTCAAAGGTGAACAGTTATAGGACAACCTTGCGTATTTGCTATCATCCAGGGCTCTGTCACTAAGCACTGCAAACAAATTTCAAAATTCAGAATTTTTTCATGAATTATGTTCACTGAATTATGTTAGATTTGTAATGATTTTAAACCTTACATAGTAGTTACACAGTTTATGAAAAAAGAATCATGAAATGCATTACCACATCAGGCACAGAAGAGACCCATGGCCAAATATCACTGCACTTATGAAATGAATTCAAAATTTTTTCATTCTTATTCCTATAAAACAGTACACTCTCTTCATCCACTAATGTAATATACTTAAAACTACTATGTATGTATTTACACATTGGACTTGATACATTTATGCTGTGGTAGACTTAATATGTGCTGGATTGCACTTAATGCTAATGTGCACGTAAGCTGTAGCACTTTACAGCAAGTACCTTATACTGGCCTCATTAAAGACATTTTGCTGTACCACATGATCTAGCCACCACATAGGATCTTGTTTCACAGTTTGCTTTTTTTTCCTTTTACCACAAAACTTTGGTATTTCATTAAAAACTAAAACAGTGAATTATTGAATTTTTCTGAATTCTGAACAGAGAATTAGCAGAGGTTTAGTGTACTTTGGCTTTCATTTGTATTAGCACTTGTATGACATTTTAGGGTGCTATATCATCAACAGAGATAAACAATGAAGTCCATAAATGCTCTATGGCTTCACACAGTAACCATCATTTGGTCACCATTGTCAGTAAGGTACACTTCTTGTGTTTCATAGTTATACACCCCAAAGAGAAATTTTATATTGTATTTCAGCATTATATTGTTTATTGCATTTCATTCATTATTCTCTGACAGTTACTGATTTAACAAGCCACTACAGTATATTGTACTGTTTTTATCACTTGTAGACTCTTTTGGAAGGTATGGTAATGTTTCTTTGTTTTATTTTTTTATCACTCATGATTATCACTCATAGATTGGCATATGTTTAATGTATACTCTTTTGGAAGTTATGGTAATGTCTCATTGTTGTCTGTTTGAAGAAATTGTTATTATTCTCTCAAATTATATGTGAAGAATTTTGTGTTTTAGACAAAACTGATGCATTATACAGTCCATATAAGTAATTAAGTTTTATAAATAAGAACTACATGGTAACTTGTGTTGTTAGGTCACTTTAAACAATCCATAAAAGTAATCAAGTTTTATAGATAACAACCACTTGGTAACTTGTGTTGAATTTTTTCTTATGCATCTTTATTACCAATTTACCCATTTGGTATGCACATGATTTCATTGGTTTCTCCAGTGCACAAGAAACTGCAACTTTTTTTTTATTTATGAGAAGTGCACAAAGCTAAGAAAACCATTAAATTTTTTCTAATGAATTAAGGCTGTCATACCTAGTTTAGGAAAATACAATATTTACCAAATCATTAGTTGCACAAAAATATGAAAACTTATGTTTCCTTATAAATTACGAGTTAAGTGTATCTAGTTTCTGAAGTACATTTCTTACTGGATTAGAGAATCCTAAGCACAGGCAACAGGTGTGTGGTAATGTGCACCTTGGGTGAAAGTGTGGCAGTGGGTGCCAAAGATGTGGCAAATCCCAAGAGAAGATGTGCTGTTGTCCACCATGATCAGTGGCAGGTTACTGAGACCTCCAGACAGTTCTAGGGGCTCAGCCAACTTAACTTACAATGTGTACAAAATTCAGCTTGTTGGAATTATAAAGTGTGTAGATTGACTTCAGTAATGCTCTCTTGTGTGACCACAATTGACACTCACAGCACTGAAAGGGTTAAAGCATAAAGATTTTTATTCTTTGGTGTTTAAACATTATAAATGAAGTTTTTCAAAATATTTGGAGTGGATGGAATTGCAGATAAGTTTCTCAAGGAAGGGGGTGAGAGTAATGTTTATTGATCAGTCAGAAATTTCTTGATTGGTTAGTCAGGATTCTCATTGTATGTATGGCCCAAGGGGAGATGTCTGATGAATGGCAGAATGCCATCATTTAAAGCAAGGGAGATGAAAGTTAATGTTTGAATTACTAAGGTTTTAGTCCTCTGAAAAGAAAGTATCTGGTAAGTTTTAGGGGAAAGTGGTAATTAAGTGGGTAGTGGCATGCAAAGAGCATAGACTAGGGATGAGCAATGTGGCCTAAGGAGTGGTAAAAAATGTGTCGACGAGGTGTTTGTTTTGAAGACTGTGTAAGAAGCACTTTGAGAAAGAATAGGATTTGTATGTGGTATTTTGGGACCTGGAGAAAGTGATAGGGTTGACAGAGAGGCCTTGTGAAAGGTACTGTGAGTATATGATGTTGAAGAAAAGGTACTAGATGCAGTGATACAGTAAGTTTTGAATAGGAGAGTAAGGCACGTAATAAGGGAGAAGGGTGAGTGGTTCTGGGTGAAAGTGGCTCAACAACAAGGATATGTGATGTTGCTATGGCTTTCTAATATGCCCATGAATATAGTAATTAGGGAAATGAATGCAAGAGTCTTGGAGAGAAGGGTAGGCCTGAGGTGTGCTGTAGACAGAGGGGCCTTGGATTTGTCAGTTACTGTTTGTAGATGACATGCCTCTGGTGACAAACTCGAGAGAGAAACTTCAGAAACTGTTGCCCATATTTGGGAGAGTGTGTGAAAGGAGGAAGTTGAGAGCTAATATGAATGAAAGTAAGGCAATGAAGTTTAGCAGGTTGGCAGAAGGATGAGGCAGGTTGGTTTGAATAGGGAGAACCAGGAGATATCAAGCTGAAAGTGGTTCAGCATCAAGGGTGTGTGATGCCTCCATGGCTGTCTAATGTTTATGGATATGGTGATGAGGGAAATGTAAGAATGGACAGGGACAGGTCTATGGTGTATTGCGGAAGAGGGGTCATGGAGTTGAGTCAGTTACTGTTTTTAGATAACATGGCTCTAGTGACAGACTCAAGAGAGAAGGTACAGAAACTGTTGTCCATATTTGGGAGAGCATGTTAATGGAGGAAGTTGAGAGCAATGCGAATGAGAGTAAGGTGACAAAGTTCAATAGGTTGGCAGAAGGGTGAGACAGGTTGGTTTGAATAGGGAGAACCTGGAGATATCAGGAAGTGGACATGGCTGCAGATGGGACTATGGGAAGTGAAGTAAATCATAAGGTGTGAAAGGGGTCAGAGGTCCTCGATGCATTGAGGAATGTGTGTGTGTGTGTGTGTGTGTGGAAGGAAAAGTCACTGTCTGTAAGAGTAAAGATGAGTATGCCTTATGGTTTAGTAGTCCTGACAGTGTAGTAAGGATGTGAGTCATGTACCTTCACTGCAAATGAACAAAAGAGGATGGATGAGTGAGAAATGAAATGCCAGAGGACATTATGTGGTGTGAGTAGGATTGATCATGAGAGGAATGAAAGTGTAACAAAGATGTTTGGTTGTAACCAGAGTGAGGTTGAGAGAACTTATCGGGCTGTGGTATAATTGTTTAAACACATGGAGAGGATTAGTGAAAAGAGACTGTCTGAGAGGAAATACCTGTTTGAAGTGAAAGGAAGAAAGAGGAGGAGACCAAGAGGGAGATGAAAAGGAGTGAAAGAATCTTATGATTTCTCTGGACCTGAACTTTCTGGAGGATCAAAGATGTATATGAATTAGACTGAATTGGAGATATGTAGTATATAGGCTGATGACATGCTGTCTGTGGGTAGAACCAAGACGTAGGAAATGGCCAGAATGGCCATAAGAAAGCTACTTTGTGTTTCTCAGTGCATTTCAACATATCTTAAA
>JAUTXX010233273.1:309-14607 GCA_032273605.1 Panulirus laevicauda | reverse complement strand
CAGGGCATGTGAAGCGTCTGGGGTAAACCATGGAAAGTTCTGTGGGGCCTGGATGTGGAAGGGGAGCTGTGGTTTTGCTTTCCCGCCCTGTGTATACTAGTTGTTTGCACCTATTCCGGTATCATAAGAATACAGAGACAACAGCTATTCATTATGCTGATGACTCATAATTATGCACAAACCCCACTCTAACTTGTAATCTTTCGAGTTCCATAATTATGGAAAATTTTAAGGGTCACTTGTGTTGGGTCACAATTTGCCACGAAAATGAATAGCCAGGCATTCATAACGAACAGGAATGTTGCCGTTCTGAGAATGTCCATAAACAGAAATGTATATTTGTTTTTATGATTCCTTTTTTTGTAAATGCGAAAGATGTTAAGCTAGAAAGGACTCTTCACCCTGTCGCTATACAACTTTCAACATCCCTTCAATCAACTTCCATTTTTCTCTGTTCATTTACACCGGGGTCTCCTGTCAGTACTCAGTCTCCAGTCTACAACCTGCAACATAAGTACAATCAATCACTTACAAGAAATAAGTCACAAACGTAATAACAAACCAGCACATAACATAATATGACTTGACACGAAGTCTCCTGCCGGAGGGAAAGATATTCTTTTCTGCGTCTCCTGAGCTAAGCCTTTCCAGTCCTCTGCCTCTCCGCCCTCTGCCTCTCATTCCTTTCGTCATTCCTGACCTTTGCCTCTTCCAGTTTATTCCTCCCCTACCCTTCAACTCTCCTACTCTCTGCCTTTCACACCTACCACCTCTCCCATCATCCACCTCTTCCTCTTTTCGTCTCTTTCACTTACGTCCTCCTCCCACCCTCTGCTTCAGTTACCAGAAGGCGACCGCTAAACACCAGCTTGTGGAGGGCGCACCAACAATCAGCGTAAGTCAGCGTAGACATGACAGATGTAAGCGTCTACCGGTGGTTAAACCCTCAACAGCAACATCTCAATTACTCACACTCTTAATCTCTAAATTTAATCCTTGCTAGACCTAACATTAAGGCTGAGTTCCCTGTTTGAAAGGCGCCGACTGAGTGCTGTAGCCAAGGGACCATAAGCTCTCGCTACTTATGATTTTTACTGACGATCTCTCTATCGAGGAATCTGGATGATGGCCAAGTATCTTTTAAGCTATCCAAAATATCCAAAGATTTATGGAGAATGCAAAAGATCAAGGTCAGATCCGTATGTGAGCTGGGTCCACAACGGAATAGATATCATCAGTGTGGGGTCATATGAGGCGACACAGTAATCCCGTCTGGTCTTAATATCATCATCCACGATAACCATACATGGATCACCTCTAGTCTCCACATCACCCTTTCTGTCAGCCTCATACGGACCTTTGATCCACTCGTCCCCAACTCTGGCAGAACGCGGACGACTTCTGGTCCTCAGGACCACCACCAGTCCTGAATGCATCTCAAGAGGAATCTTTAGTCCTTAAATCACAATTCCAGACAATCTGACTTGCCACTTTAGGTCGTCCATAGACCTCACACACCTGGTTGGCTGACGACCCACAAGTACGTTGCAGAAAGGTGACTCACGAAGCATCAAGCTTCATCACTTAACAGTTTTCTAAGTGTCTGATACTCCTCCTATACTGATGAGGTAAATCTTGATGTTCTCCTGGAAAGATGACCTTTATTGTGATGTCATAATGTCACGTCTTATGAGTTACGCCTGAATTTCGCCAGTTTATCGAAGGTAAATATTCTATATTAGTAGTATGGACTAATAAGTTCAGGTTTGGTCATTTGCGCTGATCGTTACATAATCATTGGCGACTGTTCTCCACATAAACGCACTCTAAGGAAAGTTACATTTCAAAGAAACTTTTAGTGATTATGTTCTGCCTGAAAGAAAAACATTTCGATTCATAAATAGTGAAAATATTATCGAAAATATTCCTGCGTTGCTTTTCTTTCCGTGCAAAAAGCCAAATATAATGTATCCATGCACATTCCCAGTAAATACACATTATCTGATCTCTTGCTTTTCGTTGTCATGGTCAGTGACAAAAAGCAAGGTCTTGTATTGACTGTAGGTAATGGACGTAGACTTTGACGTGGTAGAACAATTGCTTTATTCTACCGGCCGTAAAGAGTGTTGGTGTGCCTACCTAGAGTCAAGAGGGCATTATCAAGCAAGGGGCAAAGTACTGCATTTTGGATCACGTTAACGTGACACACATATTGGCGAGGTACAGCAACAGAGCCTCTCAGTGTGTTTTGCAGTGAGGAGCACTAGAGGATGGAGTCCACGGTGGCACATAGGGAGACGTTGGTTAGAATGCGGTGCGAGGTTGGTCAATATCAGGGTAGACGTTGGTCTAAACCAAAGAGATACATTGGTCATGATAAGGGGAAGCCACTACCCAACCCATTGTCATAATGTTTTCCATATCGTCTCCATTGCGCCATCCTCACACATAGCTCTCACTATCGCACATTCTCCTCTGCACACTTCTTTATTATGTTTATCTTTGCCGTCTTGTAGTCTGGAAAATTCAGATTGGATATCCTCTTCCCTTGCAAAGGTCTATGCTATAGTTCCATCTTGCAGCGACACACTCTTCACATGCCTGTGTATACAGGAGTGGTACATATAGACATGGATCAGAGTCGGGGCAACACGAGTGTTAAGCTGTCTCCCCGTAATACATAAGAAGTAATCACAAATAACAACCACACACGCCCACATGAGACTAGGGAAGTGTCTCGTTCAGTTCAGTCAGATGATGTGTCATTGCGATTCAAATCTCTAGGGGGAAAATTAGATATAGAAACCGTGTGGACCTCGAGCTCACACTATGATGGGATCCTAACCCGAAAATCATCCTTGATTATGGCAACACCTTGATTAAGGCAAATCCTTGGCTATGGCAAAATCTTAGCTTTAGCAGCATTCTAGGTTCTCATGATATCCTCGGCTATGGCTACATACCTGGCGATGGCAACATTCTTGGCTTCGGTAAGTTTCTTAGTGAAGGCAACACTGATCCCTACTTGATATTCCTGGCGTGTTGGGTCCCGGCCGACGGCTGGTTGTACCACCAACCGTCGGCCGCAAAATAGTTGCATCCACAGAGAATAAAGATGTTTGTTCTTCACACTGTTCATACGATGGAGATAAGCATTATATACATGTATCCATCACTATCAACATCTGGCAGCAAGAAAACAATTTCATTCAACAACCTCAGTGCAGCAAGTGTTTGCCATCATAACCGTTAGCATTCCTTTCTTAAAACAGGTAACGTATGGGAGGGACGCGTGTGCAGCCTGGTATGGGCAGTGTGTCTGTCTATAGCTTCAAAGGAATACAAACAAATACAAACAGCAACAGACAACTGGGTCCTTACGAGCCTGTTTATGATAGTGAAAGACATCAGAAACTCAGATTACTGTGGTAAAAGTTAGAGGACATACAGATAATTCAAAGAGAATAAACTTGTAATTGCCACTGTGACTAAGGAGGCACAAATAATGTAAGTCTGGGACTTGAAGCAAAATATCTATCGTCTATTCTTAAACGTATCTAAAGCACTGCTTTCAACCACTCTAACTGGCATATCATTCCAAGTGTTAACAAACCTGTTGAAGAAATTGTAATTCGCATAATTCGAGGCAAAATGTTTACCTTCGAGTTTGAATCTTTTACTACGAGTAAAATCAGACGAACCAAGTCTCAAGTGTCTTGATATACGAAAATCATTAAAGCTTTTGATCATTTTGGATACTTGTATTAAATCGTCTTTAACCTTCTCTTTTCTAAGCTTGATAGCTTCAAGTCGTTTAATCTCTGGTCTCTTAGGCTTTGCTTCTCAATATAGGAATCATCTTTGTAACTCGCTGCCGTACACTCTCCATTCTATGTCTTATTTTAGTTAAGTTTGCCAAAACTGAACACAATATTTGAGATGTGGAGGAGCCAGTAAATTGCAGAGAGGAAGAATGATTTCCTTTGGCTTAAATTCGAAGGCCATACCCACGAAGAAATTCGTCGTTGCTTACCAAACGTTATGAAAGAAAACGATAAGAGAATGAAAGAGTTGAGTAACAGGGTCAGAAAATTTAAGTTATAGAGGAAAATATTCTATATGGTAGACAAAGGTATACTTATATTGTATGAGAAATTTCCTCTGCTTATCGGATTTTAGAGCATGACTAACGATAAATATCCCAAAGAACATGTAACTGAATCGGACTGGAAATGGTATATGGCTGTTAGGGCCATTCAAGTCGTCAAAGATCACCTACTGAGAATGGAAAGGATATACAATAATGAGATTTCAAATGATACGAGAATAAAGTAGAATGATTAATTGAGGTATCATGTGCAATAATCGTATTTTGGAAAAGAATTATAGGATTCTGGCAAATTTTCAAAATATTCTTCATTGTTGTGCAGAATTTTTCATTTTACTGTAATCACACAAATATCAAAACACAAGGACATTTTCCGAATAACAGATAGCAAAAGATTCGAATAAAGAATTATCCTGTAATTTCATTCAGAGAAGTTCCTTTACCTATTCCGTTGTACGTCCTACTATCTTGGTCGCAGCATCAGGCAATACGGGCAGCAGGCGTACCAGGACAGTGTGACACCAAGAAGAATATATCAAACGCTTCGTCCTGTTTCAGAATGGAAAGCACGGCAATTGTAACGATACTTTTTTTGTAAACTTATTTGAAAGGATGAAAGAGTTTAATGCTAAGACCTGCTCGAACACTGACATGCACATTGGTGCAGACGCCGCCAGTGTACCAATCACAGTGAAGACCGACCGCCATGTCTCATGGCAGCCTTGTGTTCCCATACCCATCGGTCATCTTTCCCTTAGTACATACACTGTCTCAGCCACAGGTCATCTTTCCCATAAGAAAAAGAAACGAAAACAATATGAAAGAAGTAGGAACTATGAGCGGCTGGCTAACTACCCCATCTATGGCAAGTCCGACTTACTTTCTCATGCAGCTGAAGCTAGTCTGACTTATTCACTCACTTAACCGGGATAAGTTTACCAGTGTTGAGTGAGGAACCATATACGTACGTGCCGGGACCCTACGGCTCCGACGAGGTATGTCAAGATATCAGCGGCGTCCAGTGGAGGCGGTACCTTTCATGATGGTCATATTGATTTTTATATGATATTGTATTTCAAAAAGATATTCATGATTTACTTTATCGAACTTGTTCAGAATTTTGAACAAAAAACTTGGATTAAGTCGGGGCGAAGTCTACGTTTTTTTAGGAAGAGATCCAATCGTTTTAGCCTCTTTACGTGTACCATATTTCTGAGGGATGAGATCAATTTTGTCGCGTTTGTTTATACTTGCTGTAATTTTTCCTTGTATTCTTTTAGTTTGGGGACCAAAACTCGAGTACATATTCAAGGTGTGGTCTTACTAGAGAATTATAAAGTGTGAGAATTGTTCCTGGTGTCTTGTCATCTGTCATCTATGTTCCTGGATATGAAACCTAACATTTGGTTGCCTTTTGTACTTGCTGCTTGATACTGTTTTGTGTATTTCAGATTGTTGCTAATGACAACTCCAAGGTCCTTCTTTTACTTTAGTTAGTTTCCGAATAGTTTGTACTCGTAACGTATATTCTTGTCTCCAAAGTGCATAACTTTACCCTTGTCTACATCAAACTTAATTTGCCATCTGTATGACCACTTTGCTAGTAACTCAAGATATCTTTGAATCATCTTGTAATTCCTCCTGTTTACAGGTCTACCTTCTAGTTTAGTATCGTCAGCAAATTTGGAGATTTTTGTTATGAGACCGAGTTCTAAGTCATTAATGTGCATCATGAAAAGAACTGAGCCTAGGACCGCCCCCTGTGGCACACCACTCGTTACGTCTAGCTAATCTGAGGCTTCGCCGTCAAATACTACACGTTGCTGTCTTCCAGTAATCCAGTCTGTGATCCATGTACAGAGTTCCTCGCCGTTTCCGTGTGCTTCGAGTTTATGTAAAAGTCTCTACTGAGGTACTTTATCGAAAGCCTTTTGGAAATCTAAATATACTACATCAGACGGTAATCTTTCGTCCCAATCCTGATAAATAACATTAAAAAATCCAGCAAATTCATCATGCAGGATTTTCTATTGCGGAAACCATGTTGGTTGTCCAGAAAGTTTTGTGTTCTAGAAACATGACAGTCATCTCGTATTATTTTTCCCTCATTTTACCTAATTTTACCTCATTTTACCTAATACGAGAGAGAGAGAGAGAGAGAGAGAGAGAGAGAGAGAGAGAGAGAGAGAGAGAGAGAGAGAGAGAGAGAGAGAGAGGAGGTATAATTGATTTTTCATGATCTCTAAAGCAGCCATCTGTAGCCATATTCGAGCGATGGAGGTACCTCCCTCTGACTCTTTTCCTATCATGGTTAGGTTATCATCTACGCCTGGAACTGCAGGGGTTCATATCCTTTCCAGGAACACTATCAGTGGCTGCAATTGCCAAGGATATGGTCAGGACCCCGCCTAGAATACTAATAGCCACATCTTATACAGGTATAGAAAACCAAGGTCAAGGAGTGCTGGCTTAGTGTTCTCGGAGCCTCAGGAGCGACGGCCATCGTGACGACTCATCATGCATATGATTCCCCGACAGGCAGTCGGCAGCGTTGGTTCCCGGGACTTCTAAGAAGCGGAAAACGGATGGATATATTGATTGTATTACTTGATATATTATGCATACCAAGAGAAGGAGTTTGTGAATTATGCGCAATGCATTGTCCCTACATCATCCAGGAGAACCTTACATATTCAGTGATTTTGTTTCACTATACATTATATACGTTTTGTGAGTCCTGGTTCATAAAGTGTACGATAAACTCTAGTATAAATTAAGTAAACATTATGTTCTTATGCGTCGGGATGTAGTGAAGAGGCATCCACCTCACTGTGGAAGTGCAGGCAAAAGGAAAATCACAACAACCACAACAACACCTGCCGTTAATCTTAAGGAAGGTTCGTAGTAGCAGCAAGACGGTCAGTCAAGGACACATCTCCCGAACTCTGTGCGTTAAGATCCTGGATGACTGAGTTACCAGTCAAGACCCTTCATATGACTGAGTTACCAGTCAAGACCCTTCATATGACTGAGTTACCAGTCAAGATCCTTCATATGACACACAGGGGTTAAGATGTATGTTATCTGTGAGTGTCATGCAACGTCGAGAACACTCAGGCAAGGTCTTTGCTGAGGCTATCATGACCTAGAGCTTCGTGGACAAAGATAGCAAATCTGATTCATCCATACCAAAGTGGCAAGCTTTCTGTCATCTGTACAGTATGGAAAGAGATGATAATTACGAACATTTTAAGTAGGTCATCAGGTTAAAGAGAACCTGTTGACAATTCGGTTCTTGCTGTAAGAGGTACTACAAGTATGTGAGTGATTCCATAATGACCAAATTATAACTTCTGCGGATTTGAAAGCGACACAAACTTTCACTTTAACAATGTGATTACTGAATGAATGAATCCCCGTCAATGACAGGTTTTGACATTTATAACACGGAGTGAGGAAGAGCTTAAAAGTGATACCAGATCTGTAGCAAACATCGATGTACAGATCATTGTATTCCTGTCGCTGCAAAGATATGAATGATAACCAACAAACCTGCAGAACGCGCCAAGTGTCGCTCTTGAATCATCATTAATGCTACTAATATTGTTATTATCATTATCAATACTATTATCATTATCATCATTATCATTATTATTATCATTATTATTATCATCATCTTTATCATCATCATTATCAGTATCATTATCATTATTATCATTATCATAATCATCATCATCATTATCATTACTAGTATTATCGTCCTTACCGTCACAATCATCATCATCATCAGCAGCAGTGGCATAAGATGAGTAGTAAAAGTCAGTAAAGAAGTCGTTGATGTCACAAGCACAATCACTAGTAAAAACTGTTGAAGGTAAGAGACATCAGTAGTAACTTCAGCTAATTATGACGATAACAGTGAAAGCTTCTATATCAATGTCTTAATCACAGCCAGGTAGCTCCAATCATAAATGTGGGAGCAATAAAGAGAAAGAGAGACAGACAGACACAGAGAGACCACATGAAACTAGCCTTTTAAGGGCAGGGCTACTACGAAGTTTTTAATGTATGCGTTGTAGCCTTGAGAACCTGTTTGAGGCAAGAACGCGACGCATCTCAATAGGTGGTTGCTGGAACAACACACAGCAGCAGCAGACGTTCTCCTACACAACGATTTCTTTGGTAAGTAATGTATTCGCCCGAGAGGAGCGACAATATAGCTTAACTGCGAACGATCTTTAGAGGAAGAATTTTCTAGGTGTGAGAGAGTCCCTATCGCAATATTCATGAAAATACCGAACTATGAAGACCAACCACGGAAGTCTTGATATCTCCTACAGGCGATCGTAGGCCTGAATTGCCCATAATGAGGTTGGATTCTAGGGTAGGAGAGTAAAGAATCTGGAAATGAAAAGAAATTATAATAATGATCAGGAAAGAAAAGAGTATACTTTTAAAGTTGCAGCACTCAACATACGCTCCATATGTCAAACTCTCATACCAAATCTATGCCAACCTTTCAGAGAAGGAGTAAAGGAACACATCAACATGATGTGGTGCCGATAACGCACGATAACAAAGCTTATATCGTTCAGGATTTTTCTTATTTCTAAGAAGGAACTGGCGAAGACTTGACCTCTTGAAAGAATCCCTCACACGAAGCATCGCCCCACACCAATAGCTTGCGCAACAATATTCTTGACCTAGAAGCTCCCTTTCTTTAAACACACACACACACACACACACACACACACACACACACACACACACACACACACACGCTGCGATTACAAATAGGATATATAAGCTTCGAGACAATCAATGCTCAAGAGATAAGCATAACTTGACAACGAGAGGTTAACATTCGCCCTGGCATTAGCAACGCTCACCTTCACAGCTTAGAGAAAACAGCAAAACTGAAACTAAGAAGATGCTATTAGTTTTGGACATTCATGAAAAAGCACCAACTAGAGATATATCCAAATACGTCCACGGTAAGTGCAAACATAAGCAACACTTCAACAAAATGTTCTGACACCTAACAACTTCGTCCAAACAAACAGAACAAAAGTCGACCTGAAAAATGCATATATTTTCCTGACTATCTGCAAGAGATGGAACTGTTGACTTTGTAACAACAAGCACACTTGAAGGCTGGCCAGCCAGGTGATCCCACGGCCGCCATGATGTTGGTTCACCAACCCTCAGCTTGAGTAACTTAATCATTCCTTTTTATTACACATTTTCTTCGTTTGCATCTGCGACTCATCTAGTCAGTCTTGATATTTCAGGTTATTGTATGAAGATGAAATGATCTTGATGAAATTTAAGTATTTTTTTTTACATCACGAGAAGGATACTTAGAAAATTAATCCCTACAGAACAAATAGCATGCCACTGCTAGAGCCCTATCCAGCACTCCTGGCACTGCTAGTCCTACCCAGCACTCCTGGCACTACTAGAGCTCTACCTGCAACCTTGGCACTGCAAGAGTTCTGCCACCAATATGGCACTGATGGAGTCCTTCCACTCATCCTGGCATTGTTGGAGCCCTAAAACTCAGCGTTCACAGAGGACAAAGATCTCACAGTAATGGTGTCATATACACGCATCTCATCGTTTATTCCCCGACCCTCCGTCTGCTGACTTCTCTCCTGTTTCATTTATTCTCTTTCCTTCCAAATAAAACTTTCGGCTTTTGAACGTCTACAAATATACTGTGTCATGTCATCTGACATACGTCTCGGGGCAAACATATCTTAGCGGCAGTGCATTGCCCTGAATGTGGTGTAGCTGTCAAGTGCATTTTGTTTGCTACTCTTTACCTTGCAATCATCTTAACGTGATTTACATAATGTTTGATGATGATATGTCCATCTGTCTTGTTCTGGTAAAGTTCCAGCCACCTAATCCACCAGCAACATCCAGGATCATATCCTGGATGTTGCTGTGCCAAACAAAATGTCATGTTTCTTAGAGATATAAACTACAAAGCAAAGGCTGATAGACACTTTGTACAACGCATCAATCAGATTCCAGGGTATAGTGTTCAGTTTTGATAACCAAACTTTAATTAAAGACGAAGAAAAACTAGAACGAATACATATGAAAAAAAAAAACTGATAAAACCTTTGCCACAAAATGAACTTTATGAAGAAAGACTCAAAGATTTGAAATTATTGTCACTAAAAAGCCCTAGCTCCTAAGAGATGTTATAAGAACTTTTCAAACTAAATAAGATCTTCGAGATCATATCACACGATTTCTTTACATTAGCAAGAGATTCATTGAAAGGAAATCACCGCATGAAATTAATAGCAAGATGTATTTAGAGTAGTGGAGGAATACAATAAACTGTTACCGTAAGTTGTCAGTGGAGGACTACAAGTAATTTTAGATCACAGCTAAACAAATACTTTATTGACGTCAGTTACCAGTAAATCAGCCAACTCAAGAAGAAAAATATATTGAAATATCTAACATATAATTTTTCTCCATTTATACATTTGAGTCTCCTCGTTAAAGCAACCCTTCCAAGCATCAAACTACGATATCATTCCCATTCACGCTTTCCTGAAAAAAAAATAGACAACAGAATACCTCAGGGTCACATATTACATGGCTCTCCTTCTTAGCCATGATCCTGCCAATTGCTGTGACAAGGGAAGAGATGGGTGGGGAGGTGCCTTTTACTTTACCATTGTCTTTATCTCAAATAGATTCGTAAGTTTAACTAGGATGCCTATCCTAAAGCAGACAACCTCGTCATGGACTATCATATCTGTGTTGTCTATCCATCCCATATTATGTTACCATGCATGAACATGTCAGACCTCGTCATGGCCACAGGGCAGGACTACTGATCATTGCTAAGATCTAGTAAACACATGGTGTCTAGTTCTTAATTTTTTCAGGCTGTAGTTTTGCAAGGAGTTGAGATAATAGAGAGGTAAAGGTAGTATGGTGGTGTTGGCAATGGAGATGGTGTTGGGTGAAGGTAATGGTAGGGTGGGGTTTTTGTGGGGTGAGGATGCGGGCAGAAGAAGGTGAAGGTGGAGTGAAAATAATGGCGATGGTTCTAGTGAGTGAAGGTGCCGGTGGGATGAATGTGATGGTGGGGTGAGGGAGGGTAAAGGTGGAACATGGGTGGTATTAACAGGAGGGCCCAAGACAGTAGTAACTGGTGCAATGTAGGTAATGTGAGAAACTGACTGGCATCTCTGAACATTGATTACGCTGAAATATTTCCTGAAACTGACTCAGTAATATCTTAAAAATGGTTTTCGATCACACTTCCTGTCTATGTAGGTTACCAACTCTTGTGGTTATCGACTCAAATGGTTGTAGTGTTCTGTATATTTTCTTTGGCAGAATGCGTTATGTATACTCACACCAGAGTTTGTTCTCTTAAAAGTGATTATGATTATAATGTCTCGAAGTAGAGGCAGAAGGAGTAAAGCAATCTAACATAGATATCTTGGGTTTAACTTACCTCAATAGTAGCACTGACGGTATAGCAAGTCACATATGAAATAGGTCAAAATGCAGCGCTTCACTTTCAGATATCTGATCATATGATCAAATTTATACTATTTGTTGTCCATGAACATAATGAAACTTTTAGATAACATATGTAAATGAACTGATCCCATCAAGGTAATCAGTTCACAGCTGATTGTAATAAAACAGTGCACATTATATGTAAGCTGAGGAACAGTTTTGGTTGCCAGGGGCAGGAAAGGATCGTGTGGAAGGTCGTGGTGGAGGACGTTTTGGTATGTGTACAAGCAAGTTATTCGGGGTAGCTCAGTATTGGTGATTCATTATCCCTTGTATGGCTGACCTTGACAAACCCCATCTCTCGTTTTGGTCGTATTTGCTACTGCTTGAAGAATATACAAACACAATGTGAGTGATATCATTTATAATATTTGGTAAGACAAAGAGCGGCTAACCTCGCATAGACCGTAGAAGGGCAAGAACCATTGGCCGGATATGATTTGACTTTCACTATCAGTGCTGATTTTAGCTTACAAAATAGTGGATATGAACCTTGGAGTGATAAACACAAGGCCGCCAACAAATTTTCAGTGATCATGTGGCGATAGGATATATATATATATATATATATATATATATATATATATATATATATATATATATATATATCCTGAACGCAATATCGTATATAGTGGTAGTGCTTTCAGGCTTTTCAGAGTTAGTGAACACTTTGATCAATATTGCAGGACTAACCAACTTATCACAAACCCATCTTTCTCTTTAAGTGGGTAACACAGCCACCAATGCAATCATAGATTACTGACCAAAAATATTTCTAGAATAGATAAATGTAACAATGAATTAGAAACCAGAATGCTTGAACCACTGCACATTAAACAATTTGAACCCAGAATTGATGACAATACTATCGCTGCATCTTTGTAAGCAATGAAGTAACCCTGAGTTACATCAACCTGCCCACAGTAACATAACGTAACTGTTATTGTGACATCACTCTAATCCTATCCACGATGTAGTCGCTTATTACAATCGAGTATTTTGTATGGGTGTTCAGAATATGCCACAGTAGTTGGAGTTAGAATCTCTGAAAAGGTAAATCTTTTTTCTTTCGTATTTTGTCAGAGAGGATCAGGTTCGACGTAACGGGGGTTGATTCCTGGTCTCTGTGGCTCAGCTGCTCTCAACCGCTCTCGGTTCTTCAGGAGTCACGTTATTACGAATACAGATGAACAATACTGCCTTTGTTACATGGAACAGAACTAGGAGTCCAACATCTAAATTTGAGAGTTGCGGAAAAAGCACAGTTCATTCTAAGGTATATATGGAAGAGGAGCAAGTTAGGTAGCAAGTCAGGGAGCAAGTTAGGTAGCAAGTCAGGTAGCAAGTTAGGTAGCAAGTCGGGTAGCAAGTTAGGTATGAAAGTGAGAGAGGAGAGGTCGGCGGCTGGCGACGTGGGCCCTACGGCAGGTAGCTGACATTGTAGTCTGGACGCAAGAAACGCTTTGTTCCTTTTTGTCCATCGCTGTCTGTCAACCCTCAAGTCCGATATTAGCACTTTTTTCCTCCCTTTTCCTCTGTCGTCTCTTTCTTCGTTTTCTGCCGCGTTCGTTGTTGAGTCGTGTACAGAAAAACCAACAGCCAGATACTCGTATTTCCATCATCATGAGGCCTCCCCCGGTAGCCAGTTATGTCGTTGGACTCATGATCGAACCTAAAGCGCCTGATTTTCTTTTTAGGTTCCTCTCCCAGAAAAAAAGAAATGAAGGGTGAGAACCGTGTAACATCTCGTACTGTGTTTCACAACGGTACTGTGTCGTAACTGTGTCGGATGTTCTGCACCAGTGAAGATCAAGAGGAACCAGGGTGTCCATCATGGAAGGCTGATCTACTTGTAGGTATGATGAGTAATCGAAGGGATAATTATTCCACTAAATATAAGAAAATTATTGTACAAGTAGGAAGATGTTATCCTTATACTACATATCCGGCCACTCAGTATGAATTTTTTTCTTTTATTATATCACTTATATTTCATACAAACGGTAAGTATTTATCTGTAATGTACAGGAAGGGTGTTTTACAGTCTTGGGACCACATCTCTTGAACATTCTCTAGTACCATACAGATGTTTAAATTTCTGCATGCTGCTCCCTTTAACCACGGGCAGCATGTGTGTGTGTGTGTGTGTGTGTGTGTGTGTGTGTGTCTGTGAGAGAGA
This sequence comes from Panulirus laevicauda, assembly GCA_032273605.1. Taxonomy (NCBI): domain Eukaryota; kingdom Metazoa; phylum Arthropoda; class Malacostraca; order Decapoda; family Palinuridae; genus Panulirus; species Panulirus laevicauda. The sequence goes on along the minus strand of JAUTXX010233273.1, from coordinate 760 downwards.
GAGAGAGAGAGGGAGAGAGAGACAGATGATCTAGTGGCTAATAACCACAATTTCAAAACGATCAGTGCGTACCTATTCATGTTCTCATTCTCGGTGTTTGTCATGGGTGTCTGGGATGTGAGTCATAAATCCAGCAGAATCATACTACGGGTCAGAACATATTTGGTGCCTCTCCTCCAGTTGCCGTGTTTGGTCACGTGCAGGAAGCATCCGGTCGTGGATTTGGGAAAGTTTTGAGTTAGGAGGAAGTGAGTTTTGTATCACTGAAAATGGAGATATGTTTGTTGACGGATTTCATATGTAGAGCACAATGATGCAATCACTTAGGACGACGGTACGACCCTTAAATATATTGCCGTGACCTCTACCTTGAAAATTCAAGATCAGATCAAAGCCAGGCTGTCAAGCTCCACGGTCGTAACGTCAGGTTCAAATTTTTGTCAAAGACCAG
>JAUTXX010233162.1:0-14610 GCA_032273605.1 Panulirus laevicauda | reverse complement strand
CCACACATCTCTCTTACCCTTACATTACTTACTCGATCAAACCACCTCACACCACATATTGTCCTCAAACATCTCATATTTCCAGCACATCCACCCTCCTCCGCACAACTCTATCCATAGCCCACGCCTCGCAACCATACAATAGATTCAATAATTGTTTGTGACATTTTGATGTTTCCTGGGCCTTATCATACTGAATCATTTGTTGCTCAAACATTGCAAGCAATTCGTAACTATGATACTTCTTTCTTCACATGACCATCTTTTCCTCTCCCTCATCTTACTCCAAGTTATATATCCAGAATGTGAAGTATTGCTAACTCCTCATCTGTCAGATCTTAATGATGTTCTTTAAGCTTTTTCATGATTTGCTCTTAGTTTCTCATTATTACAATGGATTTTGTTCATGTCAAAGAAAGATTCATTTACTTCTTTGTCACATTATTTCTCATAGTCTTTCACCAGAGAGGACACACTTTCTTCCACTTGCCCCTAAGCGCAGATTCCTTCACATTTTGACAAGCAGACCTAATTATGCGAACTGTGTCTAGGATGATCAGTTTTATGTGTCTTTCTAGAATGTTTTATATCTTGTTCAAACTGGAAAGAGGTTATGCTTCTTAAGATAGAAGGCTGTTGGTTGTTAGGCTCACTAGGGTCAATGGTTGTGGTGTAGGAGGATGCCTGGAAGTAACTAAGTAGAATCTTCATGAGTAAGGCTATGGTATACCTCTTGAACGGCACTGTGACATCTTGGTTAAAAAGTTGTTTTAATGAACTGATGTTTGTAGGCAAAAATGTTGCTTTAAATTTAGGATGGTAATTTTGAAGAAACTGCATTGGGTGACCTGGAGCATTATCCAGGAAAGCAGAAATTTGCATGGCAGTTTTTTCTTTGACAGATGATTGAAGACTTTAGTAGGAATATGTTCATTCATGTATATCACCAAATATTTGTCTTGTTACCCAAGCTTTTTTTATTAGGTAGCCACCACAGTGGTGACCTGCTGAGGCATTGAAATCCTTTGGTTTATGAAAATCATACTTCCTTCCCGGTGAAAGTGAAAAATCTCCTGTAGCATTTGTAAACTGCAGCAGTTATCATATCATGAGACTTCTTGTCGCTTTTTATTGATTTTCTTCCTTCATCATAAATGTGCCATGTTATCTGTCTCAACCTTGTCCTATAAGGATTTATCTAAATTTGGTTTGAATGTTTCCACAGCCTTCATCCTCTTACATTTGCCTATCCCCCTCATATTCCACTCATTCATTTGAACCTGCATCTCTTGTTTGAAGCAGTGACAGGCTCGCCACTTTTGTCCAAAGTCACACATGCTTGCAGAACTGGGTCCTTAACCCCAATCTTGAAAGCTAGCAAAAAAGGCCAGGGAGGCTGAATTTCCAAATTTATACTTGTTACCCTGGTAAGCTTTCCAGTTTCTCAGAAACTCCTTGAATATTTGTTTTCTGCATTTCTCTGTTTCTTTTTTGCTCATGTCTTTGGTTTGTCTGGCCTCAGTGAGAACTATTGTCCACACTTAGAGTTAAGGGAACTTGCATTTTTTTTTTTTTACAAAGTAAAAATTACTTACATTGCAGGTTAATGGATGTATACTCCAAGAAAGAGAGTCCTATGATAAAGTTCTGGTGGATGCCCCATGCCTTAATGACCGTCATTCTCTTCAAGAGAATGATAACAGCATCTTCAAACCCTCCAGGACAAAAGAGAGACTTACATTACCTGAACTTCAGAGTCAGCTTCTTGTGTATGTATTACATATTGATAGTAATTACACTGTTGATTTATCAGTTGGATTTGATGGTAAATTAATAAACATACATTATTGTAGTTATACAACATTTATTGAGCAAAGAGAAAATAGTGTACTGATTATTGGTATAAAATACATATATGGAATGAGAGTAAAACAGTGGAAACTGTATCCTTGTGAATAAAGGTAAATGGAGGAGCAAAAAAACTATAGATTGATGAATTATGGACTGAATTAGTTATAACCAAAGTATAATGTTTATCTGTATCTATATCTCTGGTGCCCTTACATTCCCTTTCATATTCCCTTACATACCTAATCACTCTTACACCCCTTCATTACTTTCTTCATTCCATCTAGTTATATCACATGCTTCTCTCTAGTGACTCACTTCTACGACCTGGATTTGTAACCTCTCTGACTCTTCCCATGTCCGTTGACTAAAGTATAATATGCACTAGTAAATCAGAGAGGAGGGGATGAAGAGAATCATTTGAGAGTAATATACCTGAAATGTGGCTTATATCAAAGAGGAAGTAATGGAAATATGAATGCAAAATTCAAAAAAAGTGATGGCAAAAGTGTACTTATGGTATTGAGTTCTGCTGACTTTGTGTCCGAGTTATGTAGAAGAGATAGGAAATTCGCTGTGTCCATAAATTGTACTTTAAGGTTATTACACATCATAGTACTCTGTAAGCACATAACGGTTTAGTGAAGAGAGGAGGCAGTGAAAACCTTCCATAGAATGAAATGTGGGAAAGTGGCAGAAGTGGACAGGATTGTAGTGATCTTTCTTAAAAATGAGTGTGACAGTGTTGTTGATGTGTTAACAGGCTATTCAATGGTCAAAGGTGATATCCTTGAGGCCTGGCAAGATGCATGTATTTACATAAAGGCAAGGGGTACAGAAGTGAATGCTCAAATTACAGAGATGTATGTTTTCTTAGTATACCTGGTAAAGTGTATGGGAAGGTGGTGATTGTAAGGGTCATATACAGAAAATCATTTGGGGAAGGAGCAGTGTGGCTTCAGATGATGTAAAGGATATATGGAAAAAGTGTTTGCTTTGAAGAATTTATTTGAGGAGTACTTCAAGAAGGGAGTGAATTGTATGTGGCATTTATAGATCTGGAGAAAGCTTATAATGGGGGTTGAAGGGAAGATTTTGTGGAAACTGCTATAAATTTATGTGGTAATTGGAAGGTTACTAAATACAGTGAGGACTTTTTACTAGGAGAATAAGGAATATGTGCAAGTAGTAGGAGAGGAGGGTGAGTGGTTCTCTTTAAACAAGGGTTTGCATGAAGGACATGTGATGTTACTTGGGCTTTTTAGTCTTTTTATGGACAGGGTGGTGAGTTAGGTCAATGCAAGGGTCTTAGAGTGAGTGGTAGGCTTATGGTATTCTTGGGATGTAGGGGCTTGGGAAGAGAATCAGTTGCTATTAGCAGATGACATGGCTTTGGTGCAGTCTCCAGAAAGAAACTGCAGAAGTTGGTGAATGAATTTGGGAGAGTGTAGCAGGGCAAAGTTGGGAATGAATATTAACAAAGGTAAGCTGATGAGGTACAGCAGGGGAGTGAGTCAGGATGGTTTGAGAATAAATGTGAACAGGGAGGACATGGAGGAAAAGAAGTGCTTTAGGTATTTGGAAATGGACTTAGCAGTTGATGGAACCATGGGGACTGAAGTGATTCATAGGAGGAGTGAGGGGGCGGAGGTCCTCGGTTTAATGTTCATAGAGCCATTCTCTAATAGTTTTTTAGGTTTTAGGGAGGTGTGGTTGTTTTTCCATGAACATAAGCTTTCTGATATAGAAAGAGTGCCAGAACCTCTCTGACTCTTATATTGAGGTAAAAGGAGGATGGGGACCTGATAGATATATTTGTAATGAACTTATAAAACAAGTGTTGCATATTTGAAAGCAAACGCAGTGATCAGAAAATGAAGCATACAGAGGTGAGTGAATTCAGTGTCTCTGGTAAATGATTTTTATGTGGGAAATATGGGCATGTAACCAAAAATTACTCCTTGAGACAAGATAGATGAGATTGCAGAGCTACAAGTACTGGAACTGCAAAAATTGGCTAAGGAAAAGGAGGGGTGCAGTGGCTACCTGAAGAATAATGGATAGGCATGAAACTCACAGCTTTACACTTAAGCAAGAGTAGATGTCACTGAATGTGTGGTGTTGGACAGATCACCAGCCTAACAGATAGGAAGTCTTTGAAACTAGAAGGAGGCAGGTAGCTTCCAATTTTTGAGTATTATATGTGGAGTTGAAGTGAGAAAGATGCTGTGAGACACCACTTGTTTGATTGTGGTAATTTGACATGGCTTGGTAGAGGAAGGACAATTTAAAGGGAAGATGATCACTTGTGTGCTGATAGATGGGAATGTGAGCAGAGTTCCAGTTGCTCATGTCATGACTAACACAAGGGAAGTTGGAGATGATGTGCACGACTAACCCAGATGGAAACCTGCAGACCCTGATCCTCTCTGGTCACCCAATCCCTTGGTGTGTTGAACAAATCTAGGGGCCAGCTAAGGGAAGCAAGCAAGCTTTAACCCCACTACTTGATTCAGAGCAAGTAACCCTTGGGGTATGGAATTAATTTCTAGCTGCATTTCCAAGGTGTGTCAATTTCAGGTAAGATATGAAAAAATGATTGGTCCTCTTTTATTACTTTTTGTTGAGGCAAAGCCAACAAGTTTCCATTTTCTGGATTATTATTTCTTAAAATAACTAATTGTAGGGAGACAGGACATGAAGAAAAATGAAAATGAAGTACTGTAAGTATGACCTGAAGCTTGTAAGATGGCAGGAAAGTCATTGAATATAACAGATTTCTTGCCACTTACACTCATAATTATGAACAAATTGTGAAGGGCACAAGAAAAAATTAAAGGGCTGGATATAATGGAATGTTAAGCAGCCCTATGCTACCATCTCATGAGCCCTCATCTAAAACATTGCAAGTTATCATTATATATCTTTTTTTTATGCATGATAATACATAAAACACACTCATAAAGAGAACAAACTATAGATGTCAAAAAAGAAAAATATTAAAAGGCCAGATTGAAAAAGACTCCTAGCAGCCCAGTGCTACCAGCTCATAAACATTAGTCAAAAATATTTATCTTTATTTATGCATTGTAATACATGACATACTCTTGCACAGATTATCTTGAGATTATAATGTCCAAAAATTACTTAAAAAGAGATGAGTTGAACAGAACATGGGTAATAGCAATCACTTGAGTAAGTCATTTTCTATGTGTGAGGTTTAAGTCAGCTACTCTGTCAGAGCAGTATCTTCTGGGACCCCTGGTACCATTTCCTGGTGAAGGAAGAATTAGCAAACCATGCAGGATCTGGAAACTGTTTTTTGGTATTTTTGGACTTTAATCTTATTTTGTGGTGAGGACATTGTGTATTACAATTTTAATCTTAAAATGTAGCCAGTGTTAATAGATATTGTTACAAATGATGAACTACAGAAGAGCCAACGATTTACAAATCCAGGAAAACGAATAACAATATGCAAAGTAGTGAGTCTAAATTCATATATAGCAAGGATGTGTTATACAGGGAATGTACAAGAGAAGTGGTAAAAGAATCAAAATAAATCAGGTGGTGTTGCCAGCCAAGTTCAGGACTTAAGTATTACAGTGTCCCAAAAACACATTGTTTAACCTCCACATTTTTTCAAAGACGATACACAGCAAAGGTTTATAATGGGTACAAGTATATGATGCTATCAGGATGAAATCATCGTATAGTTGGTTGCTGAGACTAGTGTTGCTAGCCAAGTTCAGGACTTGAGTATTACAGTGTCCTCAAAACACGTTGTCTAACCCTCACATTTTTTCAAAGCCGATGCACAGCAAAGGTTTATAGTGGGTACGAGCATATGATGCTCTCAGGACGAAATCATTGTATAGCTGGTTGCTGAGACTAGTGTTTCTAACGGTGTGAACACCAGCAACCTGCCTCGGTGTGCCTCAGGCTATCTTGAGGAAAAGATGTTCCTTCTTTACTCTTATTGGCTGCTGCTTCATTTTGGGAATTTCACTTCTGGTCACTGTAGTTCTTTCATTTGTGCTTCAAGATGGCTGGCTCACTCTTACCTTTCAAAGGGGTAGAAAGCCCAAATTCTTGCCTGGAAGCAAGAAAATGTGGGTACATGTGGGATTTCTAGGTGTACTGGGTGCTCAGAATGTACAATCAGGCAGCTGCTTCCTACAACACCTCATGAGTGCCTCACCTCATTCAGGAGATCAGGACTTTATAGACTCAAAACATGGACCTGAAATACTTCAGAAACCTTGCCAGTTCCATGCCCAGATGTTTGCAGATGGTCATCAAGGCCAAAGGAAAGATGACAGAGTACTAAGATGTAAGTGTGGCATCGCCTCTGAAAATGTATGGGGAGGCAGGCTGATCAGGGTAAGCTTACCACTACTACTATCGTCTTACTTGCAGTGGGCTTGTGAAGTTCAGTGGGACATTAAAGTCTGTACTAGACAAAATGTGTGAAGAACAACCAAAAGACTGGGATAGATATATAACTCCTTTATTGTTCACATGCAGGGAAGTGCCACAAGAGATTACAGATTTTACACCGTTTGTGCTGCTGTTTGTGAGATTGGTATGAGGTCCATTAGCTATATTGAATGAATTATGGACTTGGGAAGTAAATGAACCTGAAATTAGAACAACATACCAGTATGTTCAAGACCTGAATGAAAGCTTAGAGAGAACTTGTGAGACTCTGAAGAAGTCAGCAGCAAGGTACATAAACTTCCAACAAGAAAACCGTGCAATTTGTTTTTATGAGTCGGGGATGAAGTATTGCTACTTTTACCAACAGTTGCCAAGAAACTTTTCATACATTGAAGGGCTCTGTTCCTGTTGTTGCCAAAGTGGGTACAATGAGTTCCTGCATAGACCCAGGATGTACAGGGAAGGCATCCATGCTGTTCTACAGAAAGGGAAGATGTTGTAGCTTCATTATTAGTTGAGCTTGGCCTAGCATGTGTGTCAGTGTGGATGATGGTTGAGATGAGACTGCATGAGAAGGTGGTATAATAGTGGTCAGGTAAATTTCAGTCAGGAGACCTTAGAGTACTCTGTGTAAATTTGATGTTAATTTATCAAGGGATGTGAAAGCTTGAGTCAAAGATTTGCAAAGGAAGTATTCATGTGTTCTGATAGATATATCAGGATGTACCACACTAAACAAAACGAGGTTCACATTACAGATCTATAGCCAACTCAGAGGTATGGAGAACATGAATGTAGATTACATGAGTCAGCCGACAAACTAAAGAGAGAATGTAGGTGTATCAGCATTTAGCATAAATGTTCTTGGTGACTTAAGTGGTGTAGAGAAATTATATAGGAGCAAATTATGTAAGTAATGAAAGGGTAAGAGAGACGTGTGGAAATGAGAAGATTGTGTTAAAGAGAGCAGAAGAGGATGTGTGGAAATGTTTGTGACATATGGAGAGAATGAGTAAGAAAAGGCTGACAAAGAGGATATATGTTTTAGAAGTAGAGGGAACATGGAGAACCAGGAGACCTAATTGGAGATGGAAGGATGGAGTAGGTAGTGGTAGTAGTTGGTAGGCAGCCAACAGCCAGGAAGGTATAATACCATTACTACCCGCCTAGGTATCAGGAGGGTTCATGATAGCTGCATAGCGAGCCAACACTTATTTGGTTGTCAGATTGCACTCCTATAACCCAGGTAGCTGTCTTTTCTTTCTGCCTCACCCAAACGTGGACTACTGGCATTCTGTCCACAGACATACAATCTCTCCTTGTCACACATGACATTTAACTTATACAGCTCATTATTAGCAACTCTAGATTTTCCTTTGGTGAGCACTGTGTGCTATCCCTGCCTTAGGCAAAATGATTGGAGCAATAGATAGAAGCAGTACGTAGGATCATTTAAGTAGGAGCATTAAGTAGAAACATAATTTACAAGCATTAGGTAGGAGGATTAGATAGAAATAGTCTGTAGAAACATTAGGTGGGAGCCTCTACAAACACTGCACTAGACTTACCCTCTGCCAATGGCCTGTTAAGGGTGAGGCACTAAAAGCTAAGAAGTGGCACTGGAGTTCACTAGTTATGGAGACTCTATTGCCATGGCCCCCTCCTTGAGGGAGTTCCAGAAGGGAACAGGCATCAGAGATATAGGTAGATAGATAGATAGATAGGAGGATGGGGTGAAATAGATCTTGAGCAATCGGGGCCTGAACATGCAGGAGGGTGAAAAGCGTGCTCAGAATAGTGAATTGGAACATGTTATACTGGAGTAGATTTGCTGTCATTGGACTGAACCAGGGCATGTGGGGCCTGGATGTGGATAGGGAGCTATGGTTTTGGTGAATTACACATGATAGCTAGAGAATGAGTGATTGCCCCAGACTTTATGCCCTGGTTCAGCCCATTGATGGCACATTGACCCCATTATACCACATCACTCCAATTCACTATTCTATGCTTGCCTTTCACCCTCCTGCATGTTCAGGTTCCTATTGCTCAAAATCTTTTTCACTCCGTCCTTTCACCTTCAATTTGGTCTCCTGGTTCTCCTTGTTCCATCCACTTCTGACACATACTTCCTCTTTATCAACCTTTCCTCACTGATTCTCTCCATATGTCCAGACCATTTCAACACACCTTCTGCACTTTCAACCACACTTTGAGTTACCACACATCTCACTTACCCTTTTATTACTAACTCAAACGAACCACCTCACACCACATATTGTCCTCAAACATTTCATTTCCAACACATCCACCCTCCTGTACAACCCACTCTATATCATAAAGGTATTTAATAATGAATGATTCATACAGTGGGCCTGTGGCATTTTTCCTAGGTTGGGAGTACAGAGTCTGGACTGTTAAGGGAAATAGAGATAGTTTAACACTATGTTTAATATCCAAAACTTTTCCACAGGCTTTCATTTGCATCTCAGAAACTGTTATTTCACATCATGAAACTAAATCATGCAACTGTATCTTTCTAGATCAGGCACATACAGCTTCCCAGGTCATTTCATACGTAACCAGTGAGTTGAAATGAAACATGACCTTCCATACTTATGTTAGTGCTTCTTACTTTATCACTTTGCACAGTATATGGTTTGTTGAGGCCCATGTCTCCATTCAAAAAATGTTTCCAGTACATCCAGTTCCACATCATTTATGCTGTATCTTCATGTGGAATGTCTATAACCCTGATAAACTCTCTTACAGCATCTTCCTCTTCTGCAGTGTGGCTCTTTATGTACCTCTGACTGCTATACTCTTTGTCTTCTTTAGCACTTTATCATCTGCCACACATTCTACATGACCATGCAATTCTAAGACTGTTCCATATTAATTTTTTCCCCACAATTTTTTTGTGATTAATTCATTCATCAATTTTTTTTTTCAGATCAGCGCTTCAAGCAGTACGGCCTGGAGGAATTGTGGTGTATTCTACTTGTACACTGTCACCCTTGCAGAATGATGGTGTTGTGCATTTGGCACTTACCAGAATATGGGAAGAAACCACCATTGAATGTTCTGTTATGTAAGTTTACTAGGTTCATTGTACAGTATATAGTATCCTTTTTCTTATTCATGACTTTTCAAAAGAAACTTAAACCAGCTTTAACCTAACTGCTTTTGCCTAGATTTGTAGTGCTTTCATCATACAAAACTGGATTGTTCTTCCATAACCTTAGATCTCGTACACTGTACTTTTGTGTTTTCTTTTTGTTATCTGAGAACTTCAGCAATTCATTTCTTTTCATGTATTTCTTTTTTAGCTCTTGCTTTGCCACTGACATTTTGAGAAATTTATTTTACCTCTTAATACTTTCCTATTATCCTTTTAATTCACTCATGGATTCCCAATATATATCCTATATACCCCATTGTACTCTGGGTATTCTTACCTTGCATGCATTATTACACCTTATTTTTGTTAATTATTTACTGTATGTACTCGTGTATAGTTTGAGCTTTTAAGACCAAACTTTTAGACAAAAAATTAGGGTTTCAACCTGTGCATGGGTAATAGTTTCATTAAGTTGAAATACATGCATAATGGGAAGAGCTAGGAGCAGCATTTAGCTTTAGACATGAAAAATATTCTCATGAAAAGTTCTTATGAAAAACGCTGTGATATTTTCATTCTCCATCTCTGTTCAAAATTTCTTTTCATGAATCTTGCGCACTAACCATGGCTCTACTTAAATTTAATCTGTTGGTTTTCACTGACATACTTTGCCTCTTCAGCTTCCAACTGTGGCCACTTGTTACACTTTCCATTGGTAGCACATTTGTTTTTCGGCATATGCTTAAGTTGTGCAGAGAGCTTTCTCCAACCTCTAACATTTTTTTTTTGGATACCTTGAATTCCCTTGCTGCTGCACAGTTGTTAGTTTGTTCTACATATTCAGTTACTCGGGTCATAAACTTTGCTGTGAACTTGTTTTTTCTTGAATCCATGCTGAAGAGAATATGGGTCAAGCACATCTAAATTATAAGGAGACACAATTTTAACTAGCTGTTACATGTAGGTCACTCATGATTATGTGAGATTTTCCATTCAAAATTTTAAGCTACGGAATATTTCTATTCCCAAATTTTTTACAATACTGTTGGTAAAACAGTTTACTATAGCAGAAAATAATGTGCAAACCCCACATAAAAAAGAATTAACAGAAATGGAGATACCAAAAATGTAAAATAAAATGTGTCCGACTTGAAACACTGTTGGTAGGGTGAGATGGTTGTAATGGCATCCTGCCAGTAATCAAATTTTTAAGTGTCTCTATTTGTTTGGTGTCATGTATTTTTGAAAATGGATGCTTGTAAATCAAAAGTACAATAACATTGCAATATATAAAAACTTGTCATATTTCTGAAAAATAAGAAGCAAGACAGTAAGAGCATTAACATGGTAATACTAAAGGCTTCCTAGGAGGGGACAGTGCAAAGCCTCCACAACCAGGCTGTGCTGTATCAGCTAGATGGTAGTGTTTTTCAAGTCATTTTGTTAAAAAACTGTTACATCACAAGTATATTTTACCTGGACTGTGCCTGAATGAATATCTTCTCTGAAATAGATAGTGGTTTTGCAGAATTGTGATGTATTTCAACATAAGATAGGATAAAACACATGAAAATAAGACTGTACCTAACTTCCCAGTGTTCAAGAGATGCTATGTGTCTTGTTAATAGTTTTCGGTTAAAATACTGATAAAATACACCGATATTCTATTCATACTGTGATTGATATGATACATTCATGGAAATGTAATGGTTTTGCAGAAATGATGTATGTAGTACAGTGGAAAGTGGGATAAAATAATTTTCTTTTGTTCAAAAGTTGTTTACCATAATCACTTCAAGTTATTTTCATTTAAGCAAAAACTTGTATTACAATAATATTCTATCCTCATTGACTTGGATAAATACTTTGATGGAAATATACAATATTTTTGCTGAAACTACCTGCATTTCAGTGTAAAATGCTGAAATAGTAAATGGTAAACAATTTGCCTTTGGCGCTCAGTGAACCTCAATTTATAGGACGTAGATTGGTTTTAGTGAGGATTTTCTGAAATAAGTTGTATATGACTAAAAATATGGTGCTTTATTGCCTTAATTTGTAGTTCCATTACTCTCAAAAACTTGGGTCAACCTATACATGAGGCATATCAGAAATTAATGATTTCTTGGCCAAAAATCAAAGGTTGACCTATACATTAGGTAGACTTATAGACGAGTATATATGGGAACTTTTTACCTTTCAATAGAAGTGAAGCATGAAATCTTTAAAGGATCCACCAACCAGCATGTGGAAAGGCTCCTACCAGAGCTCTTCCAAATAGAACCTAACACCCATGGCTTTTCTACAGTTTGATCTATTGAAAAGCAAATGTTTGTTAGCCAGTTATGAGGATATGACTGTTTTGACAACTTTTGATACAATGGGTAGTGTAATATATATATGTGTCATTTGTGAGAAGACGATGACCCAGATGATTTACTAGATTTTTTTTGTGTTGTTTTGAAAGTGTCAGTGACTTTGTCTCGGTTGCCTGCTTATACAGTGTAAAGAAAATTAAACAAAACATACAAGCTGATAGGAATTTATGCTGTAGTTGCATGGGAAGGAGTGTCTTTCTTTAGTATTTCCTTATCTGGAAGGCAGTTTGGTCTTAAATATACTTTTTCATTATAATAATAGAAATATAGTTTCTCATGCTTCCATTGAAGAACATTGTTGGCTTAATAGTTTCTTAACCCTTAAACTGTGACATGCCTCATATATGGATCCTTTTACACAACTGCAACATTCTTCTATATGAGATTTGATTGTTCCCACCCACATTTAAATTCTCAGTGAATGTATGATTCCATTTCTTATTGATGGATATCACTAGCAACTAAACAGCAGTGCTGGAAAAAGTATCACGTATCACAGTTACCCGGATTTACGTGGCCTCAATTTATCTTGGGATAAGGGAGAAAGAATACTGCCCGCGTATTCCCTTTGTGTCTTGGGTGAATAAGAGGGAACTGGCAACCATGTATGAAAAAAGAATCCTTATGTTAGTGTTTATATTTTTGATGAAAACAAGATTATTTTTTCATTAATTCAAGTAAATAATGATCTGTGTGAATATGTAAATATTTAATGTGTATGATACATATGAAATTCATATATTTAAAAATATGTAAATGATATGTAAAGGATGTGTAAAATCATGCCTGTAATAGTTTCTTTTATAATTATTTTCTGTTTTCTATGTTATGAAGATAGTACCATGAGCAGATGACGAAATGAGAAATGATGTCATTCGATGATGTCTGCTCTCTAGTTGTCGTGTATGATATCCCGAAAGCACAGCCCCCATCCACAGCCAGTCCCCATGGACCTTTCTCTGTTGTCTGCTAACCATTTCATGTGCCCTGGTTCAGTCCATTGATGGCACGTAGCCCCTTATATATCACACTGTTCCATTTCACTCTGTCTTGTGCATGCTTACACCCTCCTTTGTGTTCCTACCCACTGCAGTCAAAATGTCCTCCATTCTGTCTTTCTGTAACCCACCCCTCCTTGTCCCTACCATCACTGACACATATATCCTTTTAGTCAACTTCTCCTCACTCATCATCTCCCTGTATCCAAATCATTTCATTGTATCCTCTTCAGCTCTCTCATCCACACCTCTCACTACCACTTTTCTTTACCCTTTCATTTCTTACTTGATCATCCCTCCTCTTTCAGCATTACTGTTCTTATTCATTTCATTTCCAACACCTTCACTCTTTTTTTTACGTTCTCATGTAGAGCCCACGTCTTGCATCCGTACAATACCATCAGGACCAATGTACTATCAAATATGCCCATATGACTTTTTTCAGCTTCCATTGTCCCAATCACTGCCATGTCCACTCCTAGGTATTCAAAACACCCCACTTCCTCCAGGTTCTCTCCTTTGAAACTAATACTCCAAGTTATGTTTTTTCTACCGCTAAACTTAATAATCTTGCTTTTATTCATTTTTACCCTTAATTTTCTTCTTTTACTGACTCTCCCAGAATCAGACACCAGCCTCTGCAGTTTTTCATTCAAATCTGCCACCAGTGTTATCTCATCAGCATGTAACAACTGACTCACATTCCAAGCCACCCCATTCCCAACGTACTGCACATGTGCTCCTTTCTCCAAGACCCTTGTATTCACCTCCCTTACCACCCAACCTTTAAACAAATTTAACAGCCATGGTGACATCACACTCCTCTGCCACAGAACCACCTTCACCTAGAACCACTCACCCTTTTCTTTTCCTACTTGCAAGCACACCTTACTCTTTCCTATTTCTAGCTGCATTCCTCTGTTCCATAAATGCATATCTTCTATGGATCATCTTTTGATATCAACTCTATCATATGCATCCTCCAGATCCATAGATGCTACCTGTATCCCTCTGTTTTTCTTAAGTATTCCTCATACACATTTTTTTCAAAGCAAACTCCTGATCCACACATTCTATTCCACTCCTGAAGCCATATTGTTCCTCAGTCTGAGGCTCTGTGCATGCCACCACCTTCTCAGTCACCACTCCCATACAGCTTACCACCTACACTCTTAGTCCCTGGCATCATGGGGTGCAAAGGTTCTCCAGGTTTCTGCCTGACTCTCCTGTCAGTAAAAGGAAGGACTCAAACAGTAGCAGGACCAGTCCATCCTATGACCTTTCCCTCTCTGATAGACCTTCCTTCAAGGGGGTTGCAGTAAAGTACACACTATATTTGAAAGCAACAGAATTCAGATTTCTGTATAAGATTGAGGAAAACTTTTATAAAGGGATGATGCTAACTGCAGCTACAGCAGAAAGGAATTTTCAAATAACCTATGATCCTTCCTTCATCCTTGTTAGGTTGCAGTTTTTATATCACTGGAACATATAATATGTAGATAAATTTTAAATCACCAGTGAAACACAGCAAAAATAAATGTTCTCCATTTTTGCAGTACCATCAAAGACCTTTGAATGAGGCAGGAGTGTGGTAAAGGCTGTGGCAGCTGTATCCCAAGTGATCCTTTTTACAAGTGTACTTAATATATATTTGTCATTACTTTGAACTATCCGCTGAGTATAACTTAAAGTATATATAATATATGGCAAAAATAGTAAGACAGCTTCAACGAAATTTTAATGGTAATTTGTGAGGAAGTACCAGGAGAGACTGAGTACAGAATGGAAAAAGGTGAGAACAAAGGAGGTAAGGGGAGTGGGG
>JAUTXX010233051.1:0-14610 GCA_032273605.1 Panulirus laevicauda | reverse complement strand
AATCACTTTCCTCTCTTCCTACTCATACACATGCCTTACATCCTTGGTAAAAGCTTTTCACTTCTTATAGCAACTTGCCTCCCACACTATATACTCTTAATACCTTCCACAAAGCATCTCTATCAACCCTACCATATTCCTTCTCCAGATCCATAAAAGTTACATACAAATCTATCTGTTTTTCTTAGTATTTATCACATTCATTCTTCTGATACCATACTGCTCTTCCCCAGTCTGATGTTCTGTACATGCCTTTACCCTCTCAATCAATAGCCTTCCATATAATTTCCCAGGAATACTCAACAAACTTATGCCTCTGTAATTTGAACACTCACCTTTATCCCCTTTGCTTTCGTACAATGGCACTATGCAAGCATTTCGCCAATCCTCTGACACTTCACCTTACCAGCCAGCCAACAACACAGTCACCCCCATTTTTGATAAATTCCACTGCAATACCACCGAAGCCCGTCGCCTTGCTGGCTTACATCTTCCGCAAAGCTTTCTCCCTGACCCTCTCACTTCGCACACCACTTTGACTAAAACACCCTATATCTGCCACTCTATCATCATTTGCTTCAACTTCCATTCGTGGACCTCTCGTGCATGATAGGGCTCCAAGACACATTCGCGGACATGTATTCTGTATATCATCCAACCTTCTTAGGGTATACTCGCTAGCCGAAGCATACGCTTGAGGGCCATAGTTTTGTTTACATCTAATCAGGGACTTAATTACCATTGATAAAGATCTTCTGTCAGCTCTCCAGAAAGAACCCGATAGATATTTAAGGATGTTTAACCTT
Source organism: Panulirus laevicauda (assembly GCA_032273605.1). NCBI lineage: Eukaryota > Metazoa > Arthropoda > Malacostraca > Decapoda > Palinuridae > Panulirus > Panulirus laevicauda. Next base: position 13,804 of record JAUTXX010233051.1, on the reverse strand, counting down.
TTATTACAGTTTACCCCTAAGTAGTCAGTATGGCTTTTCCAATTTAATCTTTTATCATACTATAATCAAAGAAATTTAACATTATTACAAAAAAGGGATGAGGTTGCTATCTAATGTTAACTGCAAATTCGGAATGATACTTTTCCGGGAAAAGAACAACCACGACACTTTTAGCTGGTGAAAACTTAAATTCCTATTTTGGCGTCCAACGATGAACGGAGTAAAGCTTAGCTTAAACCCACTCAGCCGAAAATTGTGCATAAGGCAAGGAATGCTATTTGTGCACAATCATCAGCATAAATTGATTATTTAAGATTTCGCGAGACGGAAGCTGGAGTCAGAGTATCATCAATCACAATACAAAAGAAAGTGCTGTTCTAAGAACGCTGCCTTGCAACACTCTTGGATAAATGTGTCTGAAGTGACGTTAAGTGCTGCAATTTTGACAGCAAATATTCTCTTACTTTAAAAAAGATTAATAAAAGAGGGTAAACAACCTCTCAACCCAAAAGCATAAAGTTTTCTTAAGAATTCGTTTAGCCATGTCATGTCGAAGGCTTTTTCTAAATCTAAAGATACTACAATCAAATGATGTTTTTTACTCAATGAATCTAAAATAGTATCTTCCAGATTTACTAAATGGTCCATTGTGCCTCTGTTGCTACGGAAAACACACTGTTGATCATTCAACAAATTTTCGATTCTAAGAAAAAAAGAAGCCTTTCATTTATCATTCCATGACCTTGCAAATGCAGCTCGTCAGCGCAATAGGTCTAAACAAATTAATATTTGCAAGGCGTCCAGAACCATTTGGGATGGGGATGATGTGCACAAAGTGCCATGAGTTTGGAAACGTTCGAGACGTCCAAATTTCATTGTACAATGCTAACAACTTCGGAGATTAGCCTGACTAAATTGCTGAATCATCCCGTGAGTGACCTCGCTGGGTCTTGGCTGGAACCTTTACAGGATTTCAGGGCAAGAAGTCCTTCTATTTGAATAGCTTACTATATTGGTGTTCTTCCTGATCTTCTATGGCAAAGTCAATTTCAGTGTGCTCGTCCTTGCGTTTATGATGTATAAAACGCTGGTCGTAATAGGCCGAACTACTGATTTCTGAGAATCTCCTGGCAAGATGTTGGATATGTCAACCAGTTGTCCAAGTAGCCTCTTTCAGTGGTAAGTTGTGGAGGTAGAGAGGTCGTCTGTAGCTGTCGTTGATCCCTTTAATTTTGGACCAGACCTGACTGGTGGGTGTATCCTTGTTCATGGCTGAGACTTAGCCACGCCAGGAGTTCTTTTAGCTTGACATATTATTCTTCTTGCCTCAGCCCTCGTACGTTTATAGGCTACAAAGGTGTTATTTGAGGCTCTTTGTCGAAAATCCTGTATCTCCTATTGCGCTCACGCAGTGCATTTTGGCAATCTGGTGTCCTCCAAGGAACTCGATGCTTACTGGAAATTGTAGTAACCTTGGATATAGAATTCTCAGCAGACCTTAATGTAGCGGTGGCTGTATTGAGGACTTTGTATCAATGTCATTACCAGATATATCTAAGACGGCTTGCCTAGCAAATGACACTCAGTCTGCTTTCCTATAATTGAATTTTGGTGGAGATGGGTTCGTGATGGTGTCGCATGTATAGGAAAGACAGCTCGGAGAATGGTCGCTTCCTAGGTAGTCATCGTAAGCACCCCAGGTGATATTATTCTGTATGTCTGGTGATGACAAAGATAAATCAATTGCTGAGATATCGCCGGTCCGGTCGTCTACTCGAGTTCCACTACCATCGTTCAGAGGAGTGATGTTAGAACAGAGTGTAATGTTAGCCATTTGTCTCCCTCTAGAGTCAGCCTGGATACTTCCCCACTGATGATGATGAGGGTTAAAGTCTCCTAAAATTAGTTTCTTGTGGGGTAACTTATTGAAAAGTGAATTCAGTTGATCATCGTCAGATACATTGGTCCCTGGGTAGTATAGCGAACAAATGGCCAGGTAGGTGTTATTAAGTCTTACTCTCCATGCGACGGCTTCTAGAGTAGAAATTAGGGTCACTCCTGGATGGGGTAAGCTTTGGTGGACAGAGATAGCTGTCCCATGATTCTCGTCTCTTCTATACGAATGGTAGTTACCTAGAACACAACAGTGTTCGACTGTGCTGCTTTGATTGGTCTCCAGTAGACAGATTACAGATGGCCTGTACACTGCAAGCAGTTGAAGTTGTGCTTCATTATGCTTAAGGCCTCTGCGATTCCGCTGGATGATAATGAACGTGTTGGTTTAAGAGCTATTTAACCGGCCATCCTTCTTAGCCCGTTTTTTTTTTTTCGGGACTTGGACGAGTCCCCACGGGAGCATGATCAGCCCCTGGAAGTGGAGCAACTGGTCTCCATTGAATTGACTGATCCCGTCGAAGAGATCCTGTGAACTACAGATCCCCTTGACGGATCCATCGGAACAATGGCGTACGATGCATTATCTTTGTTTTATTTGGTCAGGTTAATTTTGACATCTTTCTTGTCTTTAAATCGGACAGAGGATGTGGCTTGGGCATAGAGGAGTTTTGGATTTTAGGCTCTGAATGAGGAGTAAGTTGGATGCAGAAGTGGGTTTCTCGGTGGCGGTGGTCTTTGCCGAAGCATAGGATTCATTGGGTTTGGGAGTCTCACGAGTCTCCTTAACACTCTTCCTAGCCTCGCCATATGAAATTTTGTTGCACATCTTCACTTCACAGACTTCCTTCTCGAACTTGAACCGGAGGCATTTTCTGTCCGAGCTTGGATGGTTGGCCTTGCAGCTAACGCACAATATCATGTCAGCTGTACAATTGTCGGCACTGTGACCTTCGGCAGCGCACTTTCCACATTTGGCAGAAAGCGAACAAGACTTCTCTGGGTGGCAGTATTGATGCCACTTGAAGCGACGCAAAGGGTTCGGGATGTAAGGTCTTACTTGGCAATGTAAGTAATCAACGAAGATCTCATCCGGGAGCTTTGATTTACCAAAGTCAGGTTTATTAGGGGGGTTCTATGTCGTTCATCATTTACAAACTTCGTAATAAACCTGGCAGCGACAACATCAACATCTACCAGTTCCCTTACAGTATTGTCCTCCGACATATCCTTGAGTACCGGACAGTAGATAATTCCCTTCCACGTTTGAGGTAATGACTTTGTGAGTGTGGAAGTGGGCCAGCAAATCGGCTCCTTGATTTACCGACTTGACTTCGACCAGCTCACCACTTGCCAGCTTCCTTACCATACCAACAGGAAGGGAATGAGGGAGGCCAGAGTCGTTGAACCGGTCGTATGCACAATAAGAAATTCAGCAATTTTACTTTTTTATGCTTGGTCGTTCACCACCACTACCCCATACGGGGGCAGTGGATGGTATCCCGTTATCCATCCTGCATGGAACCTAGTCCCAAGATCTGGGGTGGCGAACCATCCTATAAAGTGGGAAAAAGAGAACTATCTTATCCCAAGAAAAGCTAAGGCAGTTGGTCAAGCAGTAAGGTTTTCAAAGTGGGGCCGGTCGCCCAAAGGCCAGGCTGAGTTCTCCTGAGGACACCCGGTCAGTGAAAGGTCGATCCTGCAGAACTAACTCTACAGATAAATATTACAAGAAACAAATATCAAACCTTGAAAACAAAGCTAGGATAAGCAATCGCAGGAGTGGAATAGCTACTATCTATCTCGGAAAACGCAGCGTTCACCAACTTGACAGAAGCGCGTCTCGTTAGGTGCCTCACGATGACGTATAACCGATGTCATCGGTCAAGCCAATGAAGCTCGGCTTGGGATTGGCCGCCGCCGGATTACTGAGCGGGCCAGGGTGTGCGTGGGAGGTGAGTTTGGTACTGTTGTGGACTGCTTTGAACAGTTGTCACCCGGCCTTTGAACCTGTAACGTGTAACCTGAGCTTCTTGAACAAGTGTTGTCTGTCAGACTTCCAGTTTTTATCTTAATCCTCGACAGTCTTCGGGTGTTGTGCTGTTGTTCGACTATCTGCAAGCTGTCTAGTCATGTCTACCGTTGGGGAAGACGTTAGGAAGATCGGTCCCCTGCTGACTGGACTGAGCGATCCGATGATGGATGTCCGGCTGATTTCAGAGTTCGACGGATCGTTACACGACGTGATTGAGTGGCTGGATAAGTTCGAGCTGGTGTGTCAGGTGAGAGGTTTGTTGGGCTTGCACAATATTATGCCACTGCGGCTCTCCGGCGGTCATTTGCTTTCTAAACAGCAGCTGTGCAGTGTCAACTAGATGGTATACGAAAGAATCAAGGAAGCTCTTATCTCTTCATTTACGTCAGATCGGTTCTACGCTTACAAGCTGTCCACCGCTCTTAAACTAGGTGATGATGAATCGGTGGACGTATACTTGACCGACTTGCATCGTCTGGCAGTGCTTGTTGGGAGCATTCCTGACACTGGCTTAGCCTGTGCTTTTGTGGGCGACCTACCTGACGCTACCCGCCGCATCCTATGGGCTGGTTCACGTATGGAAGCCATGGACAGATCCTGAGCCGCGCTCGTACCGTACTGGTCGAGGAGAACGGTGGCGCTGCTGCGGCGCCCTGCTCGTGCTGGGGAACAGGTCGAGGCAGCTGTTGTAACCTGCCGTGATTGTGGTCAGACCAATCACTAAGCCCATGACTGTTTAGCTGGACGCGACAACAAGCGCTGCTTTTGCTGTGGCCGCCGAGGGCATATCCCTTTTTCGTGCCCAGAAACCGGGAAACGGATTAGGAGAGGTGGAGTCAGTGCCAGCCTCCTCTCCGGCTCGTCAGTAACAGGCGCTCTGCTGAAGGTTCGGTTTACATGAGAAAGACAAACAACAGGAGGCCTGATTGGCCCACGACTGAGTTGTCTGAAAAAAAGAGCAAAGATAAAACTTGACAAAAAAATGTAACTCCATTCAGTAGTTTTTTAAGCTATCACCGACTCCCCGCTGCTGTACATTAGCCTCTTAGTGTCCCTGTCACCGCTGTTGTTTATACCTTTAATTTTGGCTTTTTTCTCAGTGTATACCTGAATTCATGAAATATTTGTCTAAACGACTTTTGAGGGTATTCATATTTCTAGCATTCACTACCTCTGACAGTGACTTATTCCAGTGCTCAACACACCTATAGGAAAAGAAGCTTTTTCCCACGTCCGTATTACATCTTTTAGCTTTGAGTTTTTTTCCATTTGTCCTGGTAACCGCACTTTCTTGTATTTTGAAAAGATGCTTGTTGTTTACCTAACTGAACTTGTTCGGAATTTTGAACACCTGGATTAAGTCAACGAGAAGTCTACGTTCTTTAAGGGAGAGGAGAGTCAATCGTTTTAGCCTCTTCTTATGCCAGATTTCTGAGGGATGGGATCAATTTTGTCGCGCGTCTTTGTACTTCCTCTAATTTTTCCTCGTCTTTTTTATAGTTTGATGACCAAATCTGGACTGCATATTCAAGGTGCGGTCTTACTAGAGAATTGTAAAGTGTGAGAATATTGTTTCTGGTGTCTTGTAATCTATGTTCCTGGCTATGGAACATAACATTTGGTTACCTTTTTTACTTACTGCTTGACACTGTTTAGTGTATTTCAAATTGTTTCTAATGACAGCTCCAGGGTCGTTTTTTTTTATTTGCTTTAGTTACTTTTCGAATAGTTTGTAGTCGTAACGTATATTCTTGTCTTCAAAGTGCATTATTTTATACTTGTCTACATGAAACTTCATTTGCCATCTGTCCGACCACTTTCGCAGTCCCGCCTGTTTACAGCTCTACCTCCAAGTTTAGTATCGTCAGCAAATTTGGAGATCTTGGATACGCGACCGAGTTCTAGGTCATTGGGCCTAGGACCGATCCCTGTGGCACACCACTCGTTACGTCTAGTCAGCCTAAGACTTCGCTGTTTAATACTACACGGAGTTTTCTTCCAGTAAACCAGTCTCTGACCTATGTATAGAGTTCTTCACCGATTTAGTTTATGTAAATGTAAAAGTGTCTTGTGAGGTACTTTATCGAAACCCTTTTGGAAATCTAAATATACGATATCATACGGTAATTTTTCGTCCCAGTTCTGATAAATAATATTTGAAGATTCCGGCAAATTCGTCAGGCAGGATCTTCTATAGGGGAAACCGTATTGGTTGTCCGATATAATTTCGTGTTCTAGAAACGTGACAGTTTTATCTAGTATTATTCTTTCCCATCATTTTACCCAACACTGACGTAAGGCTATTTAGGCGGTAATTCAAGGTACACTTTTTGTCTCCTTTTTTATATATAGGAGTAACATTTGCTAGTTTCCAGTCAGTCGGCATCTGATCATCCGATAGAGATTTGTTGAATACTTATGTTATGGGGTATATCAGCTGTCTCCTGCCATTGGATTTGTTAGGATTCAGTTGGTCCAGGTACCTAAGTACTTCAGAGATCTTTATTTCTCTAACCTTCAACTCTTCATTAGATCTTTAAAACACTTTCATTGGTTGCGGTATTCGAGATGTTTCTTCAATTGTGAATACGGAGTTAAAACGAATAATTTAGTAAAGCATGCATTTCCTTGTCGTCAGTAGTTAGTGTGTCATAAACGTTTCGTAATGGTCAAATTCCTTCTTTTACTGTCTTCCTTTGTCTTCTATATTTGAAGAATTCCTTAGGATTATTCTTAACTTTCAAGGAAATTTTTTTTTCTTCGTTGCGTTTACTGTCTTATGACTACAATCTCTTTGGATTTTGATTAAATGCTGGTGATTTTTTTTCTGCTCCCATTGATTTGAATTTCTTATATGCTTTTTTCTTTTGGCAAGTTAGTTCTATTCTCGTATTCCTCCATGATGGTTTTGAAATATTGCAAGTTTTCTTAGTAATTCGTGGAATATGTTTATTTTCAATCTTGAGTAGTGTGTTTTTAGAATTATTCTACATTTCCTCTACTGTGTAAACGTCAAGAAGTTTTGTCCCATTGGTACTACAAATTTCTTGTATAGTCTTTTCAAAATTTGCTCGCCTGTAATCAGGGATCAGATTTTTGTCATTTATTTCAAAATTTGAATCTATCTCTAATCTAATCAAACTGTGATCGCTGTCTGAAAAACTCTCATCTGCCTCCTAAGACTTGATTAAGTTTGTGTCACTGGTAAGGACAAGATCAAGAATGTTTTTACCTCTACTTGGTTTTTCACTTAACTCTTCTAGAAAAGCGTCTTCAATCAGTTCCGTTAGTCTCGTTCCCTCTCGGTAACCTGTTATCGTGTTCCAGTTTGTGTTTGGACTGTTGAAGAATCTTACTATTATAACCTCTTTACTTCTCATCATAGTTTTGATTTCATTGTATAATATCTTATCGTCGTCTTTCTTTTGTTTAGGAGGTCTTTAGATAACGCCGAGACGTAGTTTACTTTTGAACTTGTCGGTAATATCAATATAACAGAGTCGTAAGTGTGTGTGTGTGTGTGTCTACTTTACTTATCTTGATAGCACTTAGATTGTTATCATCGTTGATCAAAACTCCACCATCTACCCTGTACAAGCGATCTTTCGTAAACAGTTTGTATCTGGGTGTTGCTAACTCGGTGATTACAGGTATTTATTCTTGGAGTTTACCTACTTCTCTGAGAATGCAGTAATGTTCGATTTTTCAGTAACCGCGTAGGATATAAGTTCATCGCTTTTCGTAATGATGCTCCGGGCATTTGTGTGTATTAAACTTATTCTCCTCTAAGTTGATTTCTGGACTAAATTTGCCTTTTTTTACTGTGGGTATGATGCGTGTTTGTAATATCACTGTTAATGTCTGCGTGTGCACCAGCGGGAGTGAGACGGTTCTGTATCTGCTTTGGGTTCGCCACCTTACTCTGACCCTCCCCGCACTGGACCCTACTAGAAGTGTTCCTGAAATTTAGTTACCTGAGAGTTGACCTGTATCGGTGCTAACCCGCTACTTATGTTGCCAGTGTCGTCCCCAACTGACCCTGCTTGACCTTTGCTAATTCCTCTGCCTGTGAGGTTATCTTCATCGATTCCCAATTAGTGATGGGACGTGCAGGAAAGTCTAACTACAACTACAGCTGTGCATTTTTTTTTTTTATTTTATGATCTAATCTGTCTCCAGACATTAAGAACAGTGAACTCTTTTCTCCACATATGGATGATTGTGCACTCCTCCAAACATGAAGGATAGTGGGTTTCTTCCCCAGACATGGACTACAGTCGACTCCGAATCCAGGCATAGAATACTATAGACTCTTTCTCCAGCCGTGGAGAACAATGTACTCCATTTCCGGTCACGGAGGAAAGTGGACTCTGTCTCTAGACATAGCGGACAATGGCCTTCTTCTCCACACATGCAGAACAGTGGACTCCGTCTCTAGTCATGGAGAACAGTATACTCCGTATCTTAACAGGAAGGACAGTGGACTCCGACTCCAGACATGAAGGACAGTGGGCTTCGTTTCCAGATATAGAGGACAGTGAATTCCTTGTCCGTACATGGAGAATAGTGGTCTCTTTCTCCACAGATGGAGTTCTTTGTACTCCATCTCAATCAATGGAATACGGTGGACTCCGTCTCTAGATATGGAGAACTGCAGACTTCATCAAAAGCCGTGGAGGAGAGAGGACTCGGTGTCCAGACAAGGAGGAGAGAGGACTCCATCTCCAGATATGGAGGATGGAAGAGTCCGACTCCAGACATGGAGAACAGTGGACACCGTCTCGAGATATGGAAGATAATGAACCACGTCTCCAGACTTGGAAGATAGTAGATTCCGAGTCCAGACATTTTTGGCAGTGGGCTTCGTCTCCATTCATGGATGACTTTGGACTTAGTCTTCAAACATGGCGGATAGTTGACTCTGTCTCAAGACATGTAATACTATGAACTCAATCTCAATATATGGAGTGCCATGGAGAACCTCTTCAGACATGGAGGACATTGGACATGAGATAGAGGGGATGCCGTCTAAAGACATGGAGGACAGTCGATTCCGTTTCCAGGCATGAAATACTGAGAATTACGTCCCAAGAAATGGAATACAGAGGAACTCGTCTCCAAACATGACTGATGGTGGACTCCGTGTCCACACATGGGGGGGACAGTAAATTTCATCTCCTGACATGGATGACTCTGGACTCCGTCTCTAGACATGAAGGACAGTGGACTTCGTCTCCAGACATGGAAGATAGTGAACTCAGTCTCCATATATGGATGACAGTGGATTCCATCTCCAGACATGGAGGACAGTGGACTCCGTCTACAGACATGGAGAACAGTTCACCCCGTCTCCAAACATGGAGGACAGTGGACTCCGTCTCCAAATATGGGGAACAGTTTACCCCATCTCCAAAGAAGGACACTGGACTTCGACTTCACCTAAAGAGGAGAGTAGACTCTTTCTCCAGACATAGAGGACGGCAAACTCCGTCTCCAGACAAGGAGGACAGTGGAATAGGTTTCCAGACATGGAGGACTTTGGACTCCATCTTCACATATGGAGGAGAGTGGAATCTGTCTCCAGACATTAAGGACAGTGGACTCTGTCTCCATATATGGATGACACTGCACTCCTCCAAGCATGGAGGATAGTGGGCTTCTTCCCCATACATGGACTACAGTCGACTCCAAATCCAGTCATAGAGCACTTTAGACTCTTTCTTCAGCCGTGGAGGACAGTAGCCTCCTTTTCCACACATGGAGGACGGTGGACTCCGTCCCTAGACAAGGAGAACAAGATACTCCATCCCAAACAGGGAGGACAGTGGACTCCAACTCCAGACATGGAGGACAGTGGGCTTCATTTCCAGATATAGAGGACAGCAGATTTCTTGTCCGTACACGGAGGACAGTGGTTTCCATCTCCATCCACGGAGTTATTTGGACTCCGTCACAATTATTGGAACGCAGTGGATTCCATCTCCAGAAATGGAAAACTGTGGACTTAATCAAAAGGAGGACAGTGGACTCCGTCTCCAGACAAGAAGGAGACAGGACTCCGTCTCCAGACATATAGGCTGGAAGAGTCCGACTCCAGACATGGAGGACAGTGGACACAGTCTCGCGATATGGAAGACAGTGAACCACGTCTCCAGACTTAGAAGACAGTGGATTCCTGGTCCAGTCATTTTGGGCAGTGGACTTCGTCTCCACTCACGAATGACTCTGGGCTTATTCTTCAAACATGGCGGATAGTAGACTCCGTATCCAGACATGGAGCACTATGGACTTCGTCTCAAGACATGGAGTACCATGGACAACGTCTTCAGATATGGAAGACATTGGACTCTGTCTCCAGACATGAAGGACAGTGGATACCGTCTTGAGACATGGAGGACAGTGAACTGCGTTTCCTTACATTGAATATAGTGTAACTCGTCTTCAAACAGACATGAGTGTGGAATCCTCCTTCAAACATGGCGGATAGTGGACTCCGTGTCCACACGTGGACGACAGTAGATTCTATCTCCAGACATGGATGACACTGGACTTTGTCTCCAGACATGAGGGATATTGGACTCCGTCTATAGGTATAAAGGACAATGGACTTCGTCACCAGATATGGAGGATATAAAACTCCCTCTTCAGTTTTAGAGGACTGTGGACTCCGTCTCCTGAGATGGAGGACAGTGGACTCCGTCTCCAGAAGTGGAGGACAGTTGATTCCGACCTCAATAATTAGGAGAGTGGACTCGCTCTCAAGACATGGAGTACAGTGAACTCCGTCTCCAGACAAGGAGAGTGGACCCTGTTTCCAAACATTGAATATTTTGGACTATATCGTCACTTATGGAGCATAGTGGAAACTGTCTCCAGACAGGGAGAACATTGAACTCTGTCTCCACATATGGATGACTTTGAGCTCCTCCAGACATGGAGGATAGTGGACTTCTTTTACAGACTTTGACTGCTGTCGACTCCGACTCCAGATGAAGATTCTATCTCCGCCGTGGAGAACACTGGATTCCATCTCCAGACATGAAGGACAGTGGACACCGTCCCCGCATATGAAAGACATTGAACTTCGTCTCTGGTCATAGAGGACAGAGGACTCCTTCTCCATACATGGACGACTGTGGATTCTTTCTCCAGACATAGTGGAGTGGCCTCCTTCTCCACACATGGAGGACAGTGGACTCCATCTGTAGATATAGAGGAGAGTATACTCTGTGTCCAGACATGGAGGACAGTGGACTCTAACTCCAGACATGGAGGACAGTGGGCTTTGTTTCCAGACATAGAGGACAATGGATTCTGTGTCCGTAAATGGAGCACAGTGGTCTCTGTCTCCATCCATGGAGGACTATGTACTTCGTCTCAATTAATGGAATACAATGAACTCCGTCTCCAGACATGTTCGACTGTGGATTTCATGAAAAGACGTAGACAATGGACACCGTCTAAAAACAAGGAGGAGAGAGGACTCCATCTCCAGACATGGAGGATTGAAGAGTCCTTTTCCAGACATAGAGGACAGTGAATACTGTCTCGAGATGTGGAAGACAATGAACCACGTCTCCGGACTTGAAAGACAGTGGATTACGAGCCCAGACATTTAGGGCAAAGCTCCTTCGTTTCTACGTATGTTCTTCAAACATGGCGGATAGTGGACTTCGTATCCAGACATGGAATACTATGGACTCCATCTCAAAACATGGAATACTATGGACTCCATCTCAAAACATGGAGTACTATGGAGAAATTCTTTAGACATGGAGGACATTGGACTCCGTCTCCAGATATGAAAAGCATTGGATACCGTCCAGAGATATGGAATAGAGTGGATTCCGTTTCCATACATGGAATACTGTGAATTCCGAAACAAGACAAGGTATACAGTGGACCTCGTCTCCAAACAGGGATGAATGAGGAGTCCTTCCTCATACATGGCGGATACTGAATTCCGAGTCCACACATGGAAGACAGTAGACTCCATCTCCAGACATGAATGAACCTGGACTCCACCTACGTATATGAAGGACAGGGGATTTCGTCTCCAGACATGGATGATAATGAGCTCATTCTGCAGATATGGAGGATAGTGGACTCCGTCTCCTGACATGGAGGACAGTGGACTCTGACTTCACATAATGAGGAGAGTGGACTCTTTCTCCAGACATGGAGGAGACTAAACTCCATCTCGAGACAATGAGGACAGCGGAATATGTCTCCAGACATGGAGGACTTTGGACTCCATGTTCACATATTTAGAACAGTGGAACTTGTTTACAGACATGGAGAACAGTGGACTCTGTCTACATGTCTGGATGACTGTGCATTCCTCCAAACACGAAGGGTGGTGGACTTTTTCCTAAGACATTGACTACTGTCGACTCCGGCTCCAGACACAGGGTACTGTAGGCTCCATCTCCAGCCGTGGAGAACAATGGACTCCACTTCCAGAAATGAAGGACAGTGGACACCGTCTCCACCCATAGAAAACACTGGACTCCAGATATAGAGTAAGTACTGTAGACTCCATCTCTGCCGTGGAGAACATTGGACTTCGTCTCCGGACATGAAGGAGTCTCCATACATGGAGGACACTGGACTTCGTCTCCGGTCATGGAGGACAGTGGACTCCGTCACCACACATGGACGACTGTGGGACTCCTTCTCTAGATATAGAGGAATGCAGACTCCTTCTCCGCCTCTAGACATGGAGGACAGTATACCATGTGTCCAGAAAGGGAGGACAGTGGATTTTAACTTCAGACATGGAGGACAGTGGGCTTCGTTTCCAAACGTAGAGGACAGTGGATTCCTTGTCCGAACATGGAGGACAGTGGTCTCCGTCTCCATCCATGGAGTTCTTTGTGCTCCGTCTCAATTAATGGAGTACATTGGACTCTGTCTCCAGACATGGAGGACTGTGGAGTTCATCAAAAGACGTGGAGGACAGTGGACTCCGTCTCCAGACAAGGAGGAGAGAGGACTCCTTCTCTAGAGATGGAGGATGGAAGACCTCGACTCCAGACATGGAGGATAGTGGACAACGTCTCGAGATATGGAAGACAATGAACCACGTCTCTAGACTCGTAAGACAGTGGATTCCGAGTACAGACATTTAGGGTAGAACTATTCGTCTCCACTCATGGATGACTTTGGACTTATTCTTCAAACATATCGGATAGTGGACCCCGTCTCCAGACATGGAGTACTATGGACAATGTCTTCAGACATAGAGGTCATTACACTCCGTCTCTAGACATGAATGACAGTGAATACCATCTAGAGACATGGAGGACAGTGGATTCCGTTTCCAGACATGGAATACTGTGGATTCCGTTTCAAGACATGGAATGCAATAGAACTCGTCTCCAGACATTGATGACTCTGGACTCCGTCTCCAGACATGAAGGATAGCGGACTCCGTCTACAGGTATGAATGACAGTTGACCTCGTCTCTAGACATGGAGGATAGTGAACTCCCTCTGCAGATTCAGAGGACAGTGGACTACGTCTTCAGACATGGAGAACAATTGATTCAGTCTCCTGACATGGAGGACAGATCACTCCGGCTCCAAACATGAAGGACTATAGACTCCAACTTCACATAAAGAGGAGAGTGGAATCTTTCTCCAGACATGGAGGACAGTACACTTCATCTCCAGACAAGGAGGACAGCGATTTCTGTTTCCAGACCTTGAATATTTTGGACTCCATCTTCACATATGGAAGACAGTGGAATCTGTTTCCAGACAGGGAGAACATTAACCTCTGTCTCCACATATGAATGAACAATATTGATGAACAATAACTGCACAACACAACCTTACAGAAAGTTATTGATGGACAATAACTGCGCAACACAAC
>JAUTXX010232831.1:0-14611 GCA_032273605.1 Panulirus laevicauda | reverse complement strand
AGATGTAAAAGACATCTAACCGACCAACTACTCATTTCTACAGCTACGTGACAATCTTATAGAAAAGTTTAGATTAAAAATCTGCTTATACGTTCCACCTTGATAAATATCTATAATAATGTCATTTAAGTATTGTTAAAGAATGCCTCCTAATCACATGTAAATATGACACAACTCATTCTAAGCTTAATGCCACTTAAAATAATGTATTTTCCAAATAATTCATTCGAAGCAATTCTTCACATTTTGTGCCCACAATCTTTATGCTGAAAGATAAAGCAACACATTCAGAGAATATTGTAAAAATTAAATGTTTACAGATTCAAAGTATAAGAACCTCAGCAAAAGGCTGAAAACTGGATGTGCTGGAAATAATTCAGATACAATATCACTGACACACTGATGCGGTCCAGTCCACTACATTATGCGAGGATTGTAATTATACTCTAACAAGACTTTAGATCATTTAACAGTGAGACTCCTGCATGCAAAGCAAATACTCAACAGACATTAAATATGTCAATTTGTGAGTCTGTGGACCACAATGACTCTTCAAGCTGTATCAACTTCTCAAAGACCATTACAATAGGATATTATTAATTATATATGGCACTTTACAATGAAGGAGCAACAAATTTAATACTGGTCACTAATTACCACACCTAATGCTGTTGTCTAAGCTATGGTCCTATTCTATTTTGAAACCTAAATTTCAAAACCCACCTCCATATTAAAGCCTTGGATAGTGATATCTGTAAAGGAAAAGTTTACCTATCCTTTTCTTTATTATCAAATAGCATGTTATTTTCATAAATGATTCACATGTTCAATGTCCAATAAAACTTTGTAAGCATGGAAATATCTAATATAACATAGCATACGACACAAAGGTACCATCAAGTTGACTTTCATAAATGAGATATTGTAAGCAAATTTATGACAATAACATTAACCACTTGATTTCGAACAAGGCAATGTGGACAGAACCAATACATGTTTTCAGCAAGACCTAGAATACAGCATATCTGACATGGCGATGTCAAGCAGCAGTGATTAAGATATGAATGTTGAAATGATTGTACTTCTTTAAACCAATACTGTTATTTACTACCCCCTGCTAATCATGTAGAAACTCACTAAAGCTACTCATAAGATGGTACTTATCCCCAAAATTTATTTGAGTAAATAAATTTTTACAATACGTAGATTACTATACAGTCCACATATTAACATTCTGTTTATCATAAAATTTTGTCCAGTGTAATACTTCTTCATATTGTCTTTTAGATGAGTAACACAATAATATTTTCTGTCAGGCAGACTCCTGACATTCTAAGATAGGCATCTGCCCCATATCTATTGAAAATAACCCCACAACCAATTTTTGTGAAAGAGTCCTGGAGTTAACCAAGACTTTTCTAGAGGCTCCTATAGCCCAAGGCTGCACATATTTCAAGAGCAGGGAAAAGCAGACTCCTTTGGAATGATTTGTTCTTTGACGAGACTGTACTCCAAATGATGCAGCCTCACCAAAGATGATTTTTTTCATTTGTGGTGTAACCATGAGCAGGCAGAGTCTGGTGACACCTCTGCTCAACATAAATTGACTAAGCAGGCGTTTATGCATCTCAACTATGAAAATCAACATGACAATACCCGGTGACAGCTATCAAATAAAATTAGTTATTTCCAAAATCATTGGACAAAATATTTATGAATAAAATATTCATTCTGATACACATTTGTTAATAATGGAAAAATAAATATATATCATGATAAACATTTGTTAGTAAAGGAAAATTTTCTTTTGAATATGCCCTACTCTTTTGTCATGATTCTGGTTGAATGGGCAGTACTTTAATGAAAACCATCAACTTTCAAAAAAAACTTAAATTACTAATTAGTTTTAACTATATGATGCACTGACCTAGATTCCCAAGATCTAAGCAGCATAAAAAATTCTATCAGTATCAGCATATTGCAACATCTGTGATTCGTACTAACATGATATTTCAATAAGATATGATAAACAGAAATCCCCTTACAAGAATAATGTAACTGAGAAGTAGGGGTTTATTCATAATGAATGGGATAGATGCAGGAGGAAATGCAAATTAGAAATAAAAGGATGGGTAAACATGCAATGACTGGTACTGACAGGATTCTGTACAATAATCCTGATCACGACATATGATTATACTTGGTCAGACCTTTTACCCTTTCAGTCCTTGACAGTCTTCTCTTTTTAATGATAATAGTAAATTGAAGGTTTGGGAATTGATTTTATACATTAACTCGATATATGGTAAAAAGACAAACCTTCTTCGTTTGCTGTTATCCCTTTGTACATCCTTAGCACTATGATAGCTTGTTAATTTGGCAGTAAGCCTATTTCCACCATTTACTGTCATCATAGGCCCAAACAGAACTTCATAGTGATCATCATCATTATAAACCAGTAATGCACATAACTACTTTCCATCAAAACTGCATCTTACTTTCCATGTTGCAGCTTGCTTATATTTATGGCTGCCATATGTATGCTCAAATAAGAGTTCTTTGCCCATGCTGGTTGTAGGCTAATACAAACCTATGAAATTTTTGAGGTTAAATTATTACTGTGAATGACATATGGTATCATTTAATGGCTCAAAGCCACCCCAGGAAGTACAAAACAAGTTAGGAAACATCAGCAGGTATTTTGTATGTGCATAGAACTCTGGTCCCACATGTACCAAAAGCATGTACATGACTGAAATGGTTAAGAATCAAATCCACTTCATCTCCTGAAACCTACACTTTAAGAACACAAACACATCATAAATAACACAAAACTAGGAGACCTAAAAAGTATCAGGTTTATACAGGGTAATAAGGAAAGACATTCATATATTACTGTCAAAATTTGTCATATAACAGAATATATAAAAATAGCAAAATTCAGTGGTCACTTCTTATCTAAGACAATGCCCATTTTGGTCCAAAATGTCTCCTACCAAGCAATCTGTTGTTCCTTCAACCTAACAAATAAGCAATTATAAAATTTCCAGTGAAGTTAACCCATAACTTGACAGAATCATTTGTTGCCATCATTTGTGCACTTTACAGATCTGGTACAGAGTGATCCATAAACTTAACAAGGGAGCTTGCCATGTGCTTCATCATGTGTTTGTATACAAAGGACGGCATTATGGTGACAGTGACCACTTGCCCACACTCATTGATGATTGCTGATACTTCCTTGTCCTTCAAGCCAACCACATTCTGCCCATTGACCTGAAAAAGAAAAAAAAAATTCATGCATATAAGCCTACCTGGCACAAGAAAAGGGAAAAAAAAAGACAGGTAAATACAAAGATATAAAGATAGCATCTACATGACTATAATACAAAACATTATTCTACTAAAATCACCACACATCTACCCACACCTGATTTTTGCTTAAATATCAAGAATCTATTTGGAAATTAATATCTATGTATGTGAGTATAAACAATAAAAAAATGTGCACATATATTTGATGTATGAAAATGTGGTAACTAAGAGGATAGTGGAGAGCATATAGCATAAACTGAGAGAAGGAATGTGTCTCCAGGAGTGCTATGGTTCATAAGGACCAAGTGTTTGCTTTGAAGAATTTTTCAGAAAAACTCAGAGAAACAAGGGATTTTATGAGGCATTTATGGACCCAGGCCAAGATAGGAAGGCAAGGTGAGGAGGGATCAGAAGAAAACATTAAACTTAACAGCAATGCCTTGTGGAATATGCTACAAATATAAGGTGTGAAAGTAAAGCTACTAGATGCAATGGAAATTATTCATCAGGAAAGTATGATGCATGTACATAGGAAGGATGAAGGGCAGGTGGTTCTAGGTGAAGGTAGGTCTGCCTTAAGAGTATGTGATATCACCAAAGTAGTCTCATCTGTTTATGGATGAGGTGGTGAAGGAGGTAACTGAAAAGTTCTTGGAAAGATGGGTCTACAGTACGTTGGAAGTGGGAAGGCTTTCATTAGTGAGCCAATTATACATATGATTTCATTTACCTGATTTGCTGTCAGTCCTAGAATGTTGGCAATTATGAGACAACATTAGATATATGCATTCCTACAAGAGGTGATGTCAAGGAACAAGCCAACAATCAACATGAAATAAGCTGTATGAAATCTACCTAAAATATCACCACCACCAAAAATAACCCATCATGTGCAAAGAAACTTTTTGTGGATATCCTTCATAGATAAAATGCTCCTTAACTAATGGAATCTAGTGAAACATCAACACAAGAATGGATCAAGTAGTTTAAATGTACTATGCCACCTCCCACCTTGCAACAAAAGAAAACAGACAACTTTATTATGAAACTTACTTTCACAAAATAGGCTACATCTAACCTCAAAAATGTTTTGAAAAAGGGTACAACTCACTTCAAGAAGATGGTGATCTATGAGAAGCCCATTACGGGCTGCAGATGAATCCTTTACCAAAGCTGTTACTTCACCATCACAGAACTGAAATCCAATGTGACCTGTGCTGTCCTTGTGTAGAGTAACTGTCCGCTCAAATGGCCTTAAAAGAAAATAAAAAATGAAAGTAAAGTATCCATTTCCAATCATACTCTTACATCAACTGCAGTGCTGTACATGAGCATTTACACAAATAAAACCACAGCTGAAATATCTGAGTCAGGATATTGTTATCAATAACTACTCTGGTGTTTAGGCAATTAAAAAGATCAGACAAATAAGCAAAAAAAATTGTTTAAAATAGGCAAATTATTATCAAATTCTTTTAACCCATCAGGAACCTGTGCAATATCTTTAAACTTGTCAAACAAGAGCACCTGGTAACTTCAAAATAAGGCAGTATTAAATGCTAAATAACCATAGCTTGTCTTCCTGAAAAGGAACTTTTCCCCAACAATTCTATGACAGACTTATCAAAACTGTTTCTAATTTCCATTACTAGGTCAAAATTTGTGGCATAACAGATACTGCTGTAAGCCATGTCCTCCATCTCAAAACAACAGGATGAGAAGGCAGCACAGAGTCTAAAAATAACTTCCTTAAAAACCTCAACTTGTAATGGAGCTTTAAGTCTCCTGATCCCCGCTACCCTATGCATGTTATCTATATCCACGGCTCCTTTTTGTACCTATCCTGACTCAAATAAACACAGGCTTCTCATCCATATTTTACAGCTGGAGCAAGAGATCATTCATCGAAGCAATTTGAACACATTACACTAAATTTGTTCCAATTACACGAGCTTTCAGTATTTTTACAGTTTTTCTCCCTTGCAAAACCACTTTCAACTGCTTTACCCCTAACATCCTTAATCAATTTTACTCCTAAATACCTACACTTATTCAGTTTCCACTTCTTTGCCATTAATCTCTCGAAAACATCTTACAAATGGACATTCACTGAAGATGTAGTTAAACTATTCAGACGTCTAGAGAATAGATGCAAGTTAATGAGGCATTTTCTTTGTCTGTTCCTAGTGCAACCCCTCCAGGAATTAAAGTAAAATTGAAAGATGTTCTGATATACATGTTTGTTTCTTGAATACTGTAATAAAGGCAATTGATTCAATACATTTAAAAATCCACACAACAGTTTTAGCAATGACTAGATACAAGTTTAATGAGTTTAGATGTTTCCCCTGTTTCTCATAACAAAAGAAAAAGGGACAAAATTATACTAAATACACAATGGAAGTTTCCCTTGAAGACGTGTCCTACCTGTCTCTAATTGCCAAGCTGATTCCATTTGTTGGACTCTTCTTCAGTATATCATGCACTTTCTCCATTGAGTAGCCAGCCACTGTGTTACTGTTGATTTGCAGGATCTGGTCTCCAAAACGAAGCCCTGACAATAAATTATATGTATGAGTTTAGATTCACTTACCACAGACTACAACTCATCCTTCGGCCTTTTCTGGCATGCATGATTTGCAGCAAAGATGACCCAAGCAATGGGCAACACCTGTGAGCATGGTGATGTGCTGTATGGCAATACTGAAACTGGAAATGATACTCTATAAACAAATAGCCATCTCAGTATCTTACGGCTGAATCTAACAATAAATTAAGTGTACAAAAAAAGGTTAACAGAATTTCCCTAGAGATTATGGCACCATGGTAGATGAGACACCTTTTGGATGCAAGTGGGATATCAACCCTTTACGGCTCTGATCTGTATACAACTTTAATACATACCTCTTGTCTGGATGTCAAGACCTCAAACCCACTTCTTAACAAAGTTTGGAAGCGAGCTGAACTCACTAATGGCCTCCAAAACAAAGCATGGAGGACTACCGTCCTACCTAATGTCAATGGTGCTAACAACCCTATATTCTGCATACATTGTCAACTATATTTTCCTCACTAAATTCTGCACAAAAAATTTCTGCAATGTTGGGATGATATTTCCTAAACACTGTGTAAGCATTTCATCTATAACAATGCTCTACCTTGGATACTTAAAAAGTAACTTGACTTAGTTTAAAGTCAATGTGCTATATATCTAATCATTGTTATTCAATTTGGTAGACTGTCATTTGTAGATTACTAAATAATTCATTCAGTACTACCCAATCCTTGTTAATGCTTTTCTCACATTGTGAATTTTAATGTATTTCAATCATTGAGGGCCAGCATAAGGATCTTTTGTGTTCTATGTATACTCTTTTTTCCAACAGCCTACAGGATGGATAGGATCACACAACAGATTTGACTCTTGCATTAGAAATAAAAATAAAACGAAGTAATCCAAGGTAGATGCCTATGGCGACTTCATGTTATCTATCTACTGAAATCTATATCCTCACAAAACAAAAACTTCACATGAAAGCTCACCAGCAAGAGCTGCCGGAGAGTTCTTCTTGACAAGACACACGAACACTCCCTTGTTGATTGCCTTAACACGCATACCCACTTTACCATCAGCATCTTTGCAAAGTGTCACCTACAAAAGAAAAATTGATGTATTACAAATCATTACACAAGTTCAACAAATTAAGAACTTCAATATCACAGCAGCAACCTACTCAATTTTCATGTTTATGCTTTTACTCACAAGGGTGTGGTCTGCATTGTACAGCTAGCCACAAGAAACTTGAAAAACTTAAAAAATCAAATCCTAACACTCAAAATTTTCATCTGTGAGCCTAAGAGCATACTTTTCTAGCATAAACACAAATACATGGCACTTTTATTAATGCCAAGACGACTACATCACCTAGGCAATACCTAATTTCTTTAAAAATTGACCAGGCTAATAATCTATAAAGGCAAATCTGTGACTGTAGTCTTTATAACTCCCAACTGCAAGAATCCTGGGGTGTTTAGAATGGATGATATTCCCTCATGTATGCTGCCAAAAGAGAGGACTTAAAATGAAGCAGAAGTAGCTCCTTCCAAGATCTTTGCTCCTCCAATAAACCCAATCCTTTTTCATTAATTTCAACCTGCATTAGCATCTTTCTACTAACCATTCTTGTGAGGCATGTCATCTTGCTATTACCTTTCCTAATATCTTATTCATCTCAGAGATCTAGCAGTTATATATAAAAAAATATATATATATATAAAAATATATACATATATATATATATAAAAATATGCAACAACCACAGTAACATTTAAGAGTTCTTCAAAGTGACTATACTCCAGTTGTCAAAAGATGATGCTAAAACCTTGTTGAAGGTGACTTTTCACTAACAGTGTAAGTACAGGTAAGCATATTAAAATCTTATATACAGTAAACCCCTATTCTTATGGAATTCAACATATCTACCTCTCTAGGCAGTACAGGGATAATTCTACATTCATGGAGCCCTGTATCCTTTACGATTTCTATGCCATTAAGTAACATTTCAAGCCTTTGTAAACTGCCAGCATTCACAGCTTCAGTAGTCAGTTCATTCAAACCATCCACTACCCTAAAATTACACCAGTATTTCTACCAGACTCTTCAGACCATACTAGACCAAGTTTGGGATCTAACAGAAATTTTTGTAAAAGTTCAATATATTGTTTGGGATATTTTGGAACAGTCTATTTGTTCCTGAACAAGGTCTGGGACATCTAGAGAACATGTGACAGCTTCTTGCGCATCACCTCGGTATATATTTTCTTTACCTTACTGGCATTCAATTTTCTCTATACACACATACACATAGTTGTAAACTTATTTACGATATTCTAATAAAACAATATCACTTTTTTTGTCAGTCCGAGATAAGCACCCACTTGTTCAACACAAACCCATGTTCTCATGCCAGTGAAGTGTTTTTTATGGTACAAAGGCTTGTATTTTTGTAAAAAATTACTGAAAGGAGCTGGAACAAGCATTCTATTAAAATCTTCTTGAACAAAACACACACACATTTTTCACATGTCATTATCTTTCAATATATCTATAATTCTTTTCTGCATGATCACTGACTTCTCATTCCTTTCCAGTGAAGCATCATTACACTGTAACTGCCCACCTCTTTCAGAAACAAGAACCTTATCATTTCCTGTATTCACATTTATCCCTCAACATCTCCCTCCTACACAACACCAAAACTTTCCGACCGTAATACCCAATTCCTCCTTTGATTAAGCTAAGAGAACAGCACATCATAATTGTGGTACCTTTCACCTTAAATATCAACATTCTTGGCATTCAAAAATCTTCCACATAAACCATAAAATCAGTACTTTCCATAAACTTTTCCTATCAACTTTCCATAAGCTTTCTACTCATCAAAAATTTCTACATGTATTTCACTATTTCTAAAATCCTTTCCAATCAACTCATCTTAAGCCTTCTATCAATCGTGGATTAATACATATATTTTGTTCTATATTTCTAGAATTTCTTTTAATTCTGTCCTGAGAAACTATGGTTGGCAAACCCTTTTCCCTTGTACCTTGTTTTACATCTACTATAGGTTAATTAATCCATCAAATACAATATCAAAAAGCACAGTCATTTAAGAACTATAGTACGCCCTTAATAACATGGCAGAATCTAAAATATTTTAGTCATCATCATAAATATTTTTGCCTAAACCACTAAATGTAAAGATCAGGCAAACTCACTTCTCTAATGCTGTTTGTGACTTGAGCTCGATGAAGCCCAACAGATGATCCAGAAAGTGGTGCAACAATGCCAGAAGGCATTACAGGTGATACGCTTGATGCTGAGACCACACCCACTGCATTCTGCAAGAGCAAAGAAGAAAGACCTTTATCCTGGCATTTATGCTTATCAGTCCTCCATACTTTCATGCTTATATTTCCATTTTTACGTGTATTGCATGTATTTCCCCTTTCATATGCATCGCATACACTATGCATAAACATATGAATAGGGTAAAGAACGGTGCAGTGTATTGCTGAAAGAAAATACACATTGGGTAGAAATAGTGTTTGCAAAAAACAAATATATATGACAGCCACACGCCATTATCAAAGGTGGCTAAAAGCATAAACATTAAATTATCTTTTTAAAGATTTGGTTTCATTAACAAATCTTTTATTATTTCTAATCTTAGTGTTTCCCTAATTCTACTAGTAATATCTTTAGTTTATATAATTCTTAGTGTTACTGTAATGCATATAGAAAATACCTGTCACTTTTCCTCCTAAAAACTATATTTTCTTTTTTTCAAGTTGGAGGCTCCAGCCATGGAGTAAAATTCCACATCAAGGTTGGGCCTTTATCAAAAAATAGGGTTATGAGAGAAAGGGGGAAAAAAATTGAAGAATTTCTGAAGATGTGGCAAATAAAAAAAGGACAGGTCATCATTAATAAAAAACAAAGTATGGGGTACAGATTTCCAAAGCTTTGAGATGTATGGAAGAAACAGGTAACAAAACACTCTTTAGCTGCTGACAGCCACAGAGTAATTATGTAATGAAAAATCTTTACAGGTAGTGCATAGTCTAGCTAATGGCGGGGGCACACAAGCAACCAACTTCTAGGACCAAAAACTCGACTACACTAATAATAATAGAAGAGGGTAAGTGAACCAACTTTGCAGAATAGTTGATACATAAGACTGCTTTAGACTTGACTCTTGTCTAGTAAGCATGTAGAGCGAAATTTGCCCGAGAAGTGAGAACAGTACTCAATTCAAGGATGGATTTATCCTTTGTAAAAATGGAGCAACCATTCAGAAGAAATAAGAATTTTCAGCATCTACATAAAACTCCCTGTTTCTTAAAAGCAGACTTGGCTATTTACATAATGAGAGTTTTCCAAAATAAGCTATATGTCATAGTGATACCAAATATGATCAACAGGTTAAGTGGTATAATTACAGCTCCATCAAAATAGATGGGAAAAATCATGATTTGAACATATCTACTAAAATAAGTATATCAACTTTAAAATCTAAAAAACACACAATAGATAAAAAATGTAAATGAAACTTTCTAGCAAAATTTACCACTATCTTTATCTTTTATGTATATTCATTTAAGTAATCTTTCTTTTCACTCATTTTCCCTTTTCACTGCAAGTAATGTGATGAATGCTTCATACTGGAGTTTGCAAATCAAACAAACATATCTATAGAATTCCTCTTAGCATGTTTCTCTTTAGCATCTGATGGAGAAGACAGACAAAACCCAAGAAGTCTAGAAGAGATTCTGTATGCACTGCCCAACTTTAATAAACAAAGATATGAACAAAACAAAGACAAATATTTTTTTACAAGATTCATACATAAAAGGAAACTTTTCCCATAACATCTTTAAATAAAGCTTACAGGTTGTGCTGTAGCAACAGGAAGGTACTCTGGCATATTGGCAGCAATCACATCAGGTGTGAATTCCAGCCCCATGTAGTCTTCCAGAGCAGGATATAAATGAGTCAGGTCAGTCTGGAAATCAAAAGATATGGGTGATAGTAACAGTAGATTATTGGATGAAATTTATAACTCTAATTTCGGCAATATTTTTCTAAAAAGTCAACGGTACTATTAGAAGAAAAGAAATAAAATGCATAAAGAATCCCAAGAATTCTGAACTGCCCATAATTGTCAGCTATTTTTCCCTTAAAAAAATGCTATATACCAAATTTTTTTTCACACTCATTTACCATATCCTGTGTTACTGAGATAGCCAAGAACAGGCAAAGAAACTCTCTAGTTATAATGATTAATGCTCTGAAATCAGAGAACCCCAACCACAACCAAGCCCTCAAGACATTTCTGTAGTTTCCACTGACCGATTCATATGCTTTGGTTCAGTCAACTGACAGCACTTCCAGCCCTGTATATCGCATTGCTTCAATTCACTCTATCCTATGTAGGCCATAAACCCTCCATCATTTCAGGCCCTGAACAATCAATTTTTTTCACTCTATCCTCCTAACGTCAGCTCAGTTTCCCATTTCTTGTTTCCTCAGCTTTTGACCTATATACACTCATTTTTAACCATCCCATATGTCAGATCGTTTCAGCAAATCCTCTCCAGTTCTCATGCATTTTCTTTTTACTACCACACCTCTCTCTACCACTTTCATCTATACTTGATCAACCCTTCTCACGTCATATATCATCCTTTAACACTTCACTTCAAGCACAGTCACCCTCTTCTGTACATTACCATTTTGAGCCTACACCTAGCATCCATACAGTGTCAAGACAATTATACCATTAAACATAACTCTTGGTTACTCTTCTCAGGACCCTCTCAATCATATCTGTGTTTCCTAAGGCATGGAGACCAGACCCATAGAGTATAATCAAATTCTGGTCTGATGTATGTTGTGACATCAACCTCACACATTCCTCAATGTGACAAAGACCTTTCCCCCATCACCCATCCTCAGACTCTCTTCAGCTCACATGTTTCCTTTTGCTTCTATGTCCACTTCCCAGTATCTAAACAACTTCACTTCCTCCAAACTCTCTCCATTCAAACTCATATCCTGACTAACCAATCTATTTCCACTGCTAAACATAATATCCTTAATTCTATGTTCATTTACTATCAACTTTATCCATTCACACATTTTCCCAAACTCAAAAACCAACTTCTGCAATTTCCCACTCGAGTCTGCCAACAATGCTGTATCATCATCAAACTGTACCAGACTCACTTCTCAGGCTTTCCTACTTCTTACAGACTGCAGACCTGCCCCCTTTACCCAACATCCTTGCATTCAACTCCCTCAGCACCGAATCCATAAACCAATTAAACAACTATGGTGGCATTACACACCCGTGCCACACACCCTACAATCCTCATCCTCTCTTCCTACCTACTATCACTGAATACTTTGCCTCAAATCAAATTGTACGTAAAATGTACCTTGGACTGGACTTCTGGAGGGTGCAGAGGGTAGGGAGGTGGAGCATGAGCTTCATGCACTGGAGGAGCTGTTGCAATACCTCCACCCTGTGAAGCTACCATTTCATTCACCAGTTGGACTTGAGCCTAAAAAGTACATTACATCGTGTCACAAAAGAATATTATTATAAAGATACTCTTAAAATACATAACAGCTCTCCCAAGTGGAATCTCCAACTAAAATTACATCTTATATATTATGCTGGTACTTAGAACGTTAAAATAATATCAGTAAAAGTTTCGTATTAAATGTGAAAACACAGACTAAAACTTAAAAAAACAAGTTCTTATCATAACACTATAGGAATCAGAATAATTCAGTTTACTAAACATTATAATTACAGCAATGGAAAACTTACTCCAACAACACAAGCTTGTTGTCAGTAATGAAATACCCCATGCCCGTTATACTCTATTACCCACTCTGCATTAAAATTACCCATGAATATACAGGAGTCCCTTCTATCTTTAGCACTCAGAAAACTGCTATGTCCACATGGGTTGGACCACAGATCATAAGGTGTGATAGTGCTGTGTGTATTTATGTAGGGAAAGTGCACAACAATTAGGCAGTAAATCTTCCTTGTCTTCATTATGGTAAATGCATCGTAGGTGAGAAAGGTTTAGGGGTGGGTTGAACTGGTGTTTGTTGTATTGTAGGAATGGGTGATGTACAAAGAGTTGTTGGGAAAATATGACTCATGTATGTCTGAAAAGTTTGGTTTCAGATAAATGTATGTCTGGTGAGGTGGTGGTCAGGGTTCAAGATCAGGCTAGGTCGGGGAGGGCCTTCCACTTTGCACTGTAAATCCTTAAGATGCACGGCATATTTCATGGACATTTCTCACAGTGATATCTGTTGCATGTGCAAAACTGCTGACATCTTTACAATAATGAAACAATAAACAGCTAAACCTTATGGTGCAAGAAGAGAACATTAAAAAACTAGCAAACAGTACCTGCACATTTTGAGTAACTTAAACAGTTTGTACTAAAATAGAATATCACAAAAAAACAAAAATTAAATCTGCATTACTTACTCGACCCAACTGGTCCACCTTCATATCCTCTAATGATGGGTACAGACTCATGTTGATCTGAAAGACAAAATATATCTGTTCAGATGTATCTACCTTACGATCAGCAAGACAAAATCTATTTATCAAAATATATTCATCCATCTCTTCAGAAAAACTAAGACTAACATTAAAAGAGTAATATAAACATTGATTCTTAAAATATGACACCTATTACATAAATCATATACACCTAGCTGTAATTTTTCGTTCATATTTCTGAGTTTCACCTAGAATTAATATTCTTCTAGTGTAACTAAGAAGGTGCTGCAGTTCCTAATAAGTAACTGCAACATTTTCCTTTCATATATGTGGTCCCAACAACAGAACACACAATGCTATAATATTTCTACTAAAAATCTCTGCTAATAAGTCATTTAAGGTTTCCAAGGTTCTGCAGATTTCATACTTATCTGACCTACTTTTACATAAATCAACCCAACAATTTCCCCAATATCAACAACCCCCTTCACAATTGCCTCACTTAATGTTGTAGAATACAAGCATAATGCTCAAAATCATACTCCATTGCCTTTTTAGTTTCTAAACACTACACTAACTCTGCTGAACAAGATCACTCAGTAAGAAAAGGTAATTTCAATGTATACCTCAACTAGTAACATACCAGTAAATGATAATCACATTTTCTACTATTTTGCTCAATTGACAAAATCTATGAACAGTTAGCAGTGGTTATATTCCTAACACATTAGAAACTGAATCATACAGATCATGCATTACTTCCTGTTTTACAGGGTCTTCCTAAGCAATAAACATCACCTAATATCACACAATAAATCTCATAATGAAACCATATATACATTTTTATAAGCAATGGAGCCATACAACAAGGGTAGTTATATGAGTGACATCAATATTAGGTGAGGTTTTTGCAGATACAAAAATAACTACATGCCACCTGATGGAATGCATCGCAATTCACTGGAAGTTAATTTCTACATGGGAATCTAATGTCACTTATTCCTTGGTCTTATTTTCTTATACGATCTTTCACAGTAAGAGGAAAATCGTTTTCCAGTTTCCTTGAAAAAGACCCATTTTCCAGAAAGACTATGGAGAATATCATTTCATCACCTACTTAGATTTTTTTCCCCCCCCCAAAAGAGGGAACAGAGAAGGGGGCCAGGTGAGGATATTCCCTCAAAGGCCCAGTCCTCTGT
>JAUTXX010232499.1:0-14614 GCA_032273605.1 Panulirus laevicauda | reverse complement strand
GATTTGCCCTCTTTTTCACCTCTTGCACCTTTCTCTGTACCTCCTGCGTCATTCTTTTATACATCTCCCAGTCATTTGCACTATTTCCCTGCAAAAATCGTCTAAATGCCTCTTTCATCTCTTTCACTGATAATCTTACTTCTTCATCCCACCACTCACTCACCTTTCTAATCTGCCCACCTCCCATGCTTCTCATGCTACAAGCATATTTTGCTCAAGCCAACATTGCTTCCCTAAATACATCCCATTCCTCCCCCACTCCCCATATGTTTTTTGCTCTCACCTTTTTCCATTCTATACTCAGCCTCTCCTGGTACTTCCCCACACAAATCTCCTTCCCAAGCTCACTTGCTCTCACAACTCTGTTCACCCCAACATTCTTTCTTATTTTCAGAAAACGTCTGCAAATCTTTACCTTCTCCACAAGATAATGATCAGACATCCCTCCAGTTGCACCTCTCAGTACATTAACATTGAAATGTGTCTCTTTCACGTGCCTATCAATTAACAAGTAATCCAATGACGCTCTTTGGCCATCTCTCCTACTTACGTACTTATACTTTTGTATATTTCTCTTTTTAAACCACGTATTCCCATCACTTCTCTTTTTTCAGCACACAAATCTACAAGCTCTTCACCATTTCCATTTGCAACATTGAACACCCCATATACACCAATTATTCCATCAACTGCCATAGTACTCACCTTTGCATTCAAATCACCCATCACTATAACCTGGTCTCATGCATCAAAACTCACTCAGCTGCTCCTAAAACACTTGTCTCATGATTTTTCTTCTCATGACTAGATGCATAGGCACCAATAATCACCCATCTCTCTCCATCCACTTTCAGTTTTACCCATATCAATCAAGTGTTTACTTTTTTACACTCTACCACATACTCCTACAACTGTTTCAAGAGTAGTGCTACTCCTTCCTTTGCTCTTGTCCTCTCACCAACCCCTGACTCTACTACCAAAACATTCCCAAACCATTCTTCCCCTTTACCCTTGAGCTTCGTTTCACTCAAAGCGAAAATCTCCAGGTTCCTTTCCTCAAACATACTACTTATCTCCTTTTTTCTCATCTTGGTTACATCCACACACATTTTGACACCCCAATCTGAGCCTTTGAGGAGGATGAGCACTCCACGCATGACTTCTTCTTCTGTTTCCCCTTTTAGAAATTTAGAATACAAGGAGGGGAGGGTTTCTAGCCCCCTGCTCCTGTCTCCTTTGGTTGCCTTCTATGACACGTGGGGAATGCGTGGGAAGCATTCTTTCTCCCTTATCCCCAGGTATATATATATATATATGTATCTATATGTGTGTGTATTGGCATCTATGGATATATATATGTATATTAGTGGATGGGCCATTCTTTGTCTTTTTCCTGGTGCTACTTCACTGATGCAGGAAACAGCGATTATGTATTATAAATGAATGAATTGATATTTATGGATCGGAAGAAAACTTATGATAGGGTTTGCAGGAATGCATTTTGGAAGATGTTAGAAATATACGGTGTGGAAGGATATCTGCTATCAGCAGTGAAGTATTTCTATGAGGAGAGTGATGTGTGTGTGAGTAGGAAGAAAGGACGGTAAGTGGTTTTGGCTGAATACGGCTGTTTATTTTGCGTACAGATAGGATGATGAGGTGTGGGTTTGCAGTCTGTTGGTGGGAGGGGGGGTCTGGGTGGTGAGTCAGTTGTTGTTTCCTATTGACATGGTTTTGGTAGCAGGCTCAAATGAGATACTACAGAAGATAGGGTGAGAGGAGAAAGTTGGCAGTTAATATGAATAAAAGCAAGGTTATTAAGAGCAGATGGGGAGAGAGCCAAGTTGATTGGAGTGTGATTTTAAATGGGGAGAACATTGGTAGCTAAAGTAAGCCAGAGGGTGGTTAAGGTTGCTAAAGTTCTAGGTGAACTGAGGAGCATGTGGAATGAAAGGTCACCGCCTGTTAGGGCAGGGATGGGTATAGGAAGATTTTGGCTTATTATGGGGTTATGTTCCAATAAAGCCTATTGCAAGTTGAATCCATTTCACGTTGAACCATTGAGACCCATGTTTTAGAGATTGTTGCATTCAGAAAAAATTTTCCCAATGAATTTTTGTGGATGGATTATACTGTACACATATGATACCTACTGAAAAAAACAGCATTGTGCTTACATATGGTGATGAGGTCTTTAGATGCTGCATGAGTGGGATGGGGTGGACTGGGCATTAGCATTATCTTCTTTACTAGCAGAATTATCATACAATGCTGTTGCACTTCTATATTTATTTCAGACAACACTCGCACTCACACTTTCTCAAAGCAGCATACAGTAGTCTTCTGGGCACAGTGTGTGAAGTTAAAACCTTTTAAAGTCCCTTCTTATACACCCTAACATCTGCTGTTTTCCAAATCCATAAATGATGCATACATCTTCTCTGGTTATAGAATTTTCTCCACTATTTTTCTAAGGGCAGAAATCTGGTCTAAAGACCCTCTTCCTTTCTGAACTTGCCATGTTCCTCCTCAACAAAGCTTTCAGTAACCCTTTTCACGTGGTCAATCATTATACTACCATACACATTGCCATCTATATTAAAGAGATTCTTTACTTAGTAAATCTCACTCTATCTCTTAATCCTTTTTTCTTTAAACAACTAGACAGTTTCAGCCATTGTTCAACCATCAGGCACCTGATCACTTTTCTGTGCTTCCATACATGCTCTCCAGATTCACTTCATAGTAGTTTCACTTGCACTCTTTATCTCTTTCTACTCCATGTATATCATTCTATAAGTTTTTTGTAATATCAACCTATACTATTGCCTATATCTCTTTATTCATACCTCTTTGCATTGCACCAGTAGACTCTTCTTTTTCCTCTTCATCTCCAATCAGTTCTTTATAAGTATTTTTTCTATCTTTTACAAAATACACCCTCATAGTCATGCATTTTCTCAGATTGGTTCTGTATGCTCTCATACTTCTTTTTCCTTTAAGCAGCTGGATAGTTACTGCTATTTCCAACCATCAGACACCTGAATACTTTTAAGTGCTTCCATACGCACTTTGCAGATTCACTTCATAGCAGTTTCACTTCCACTCGTCATCTGTTTTACCATTCCATGTATACCATTATGTAAGAGGTTTTTATTTACTCCTTGTAATATTTCCCTCTCCAATTACTTTCTTCATACCTCTTTTCCAATTACATAAGTAGACACTTTCCTTTCTTTTTCATTTCCAATTAGATTCTTTAAGTATTTTCTCCATCTTTTACATTTTTTTTTTTTTTTTTTTTAACCTATGTTGCTGTCTCCCGCGTGTATTTTACAAAATACACCTTTATATTCATGCATTCTCTCAGACTTGTCCAGCATGCTCTCATTTCATACAAGTGCCTCTTCTGTTATTATTCACTTCATTTCGGAGTAGCACATTTACTAGCTTTTAAATATGATTTTTATTTCTAAGATCATGAACTTTTCCATGTATAGATATATCCCATCCTTTTAACATGATGTTCAGGCTTTGTATTCTACACACTTTGTCCTTATTTTATCACTGTTTTCAAGCAAGTTCTTACATTCCACCCACCCATATCAAAAGTGGCTGCAGGTACGATGCTTTTGTCTGAGGCCACTGGAAGCTTTTGTTAATGGGGTTGGTATTAGAAGTCTTTGTAAAGATGTGTCTTTTTTTGAAGTCTCCAGTCACAGACAAAAGTCCACATCAAGACCAGGCCTTAATTGAAATACATATAGAGAGAATTATGAATGAAATGGAAAATGAAAAGACAAAAGAATACAGGTGACAGGATTGACAGTTGCTTCAGTTTCATGATTTTGCTTTTATAAACAACTAGGGCCACTCAGTTTGCTGGCCATCATGATATTCACATGTTTATTTATCAGTATTGTTTGTTAACACTCTAGATGAATGAAGTTAGGAATTCATTGTGTCTGTTGTATGCTAATTGGATATAGATATTACAAAATTTGAATTTAGATGCTGCAGAAAAAGAATATTTTTGGATTACACAGCACCAGTCTATGAATCAGTATTGTTCGTTAACACTGTGCTTATCTCTAGATGAAGGTAGTTGGGAAAGAGATTCATTGTATCTGCTGTATGCTAATAGGATATAAATACAGGTACACCACCAATTTTCTGGCACCATTGGTTCCAAAGCATTGCCAGATTAACCATTTTGCCAGACCAACTGTGCTCATTTGATAATAATTCATCAACACACTTCTTACCCACCAATTGTTCATCTCCCATGTGTCTAACGTATACTATGGACAGCTAGAAATTTAAATTAAACAAAAATTAGATGTTTGAGCACCCTAAGATGGTAAGTCTGTCCTTAGATTGTTTGAATCCAATGGTGTATGGCAGGTTGGGCAGGTGCCCTGGGTGCCACTTGAAGGGGAGCACCAATGGTGTAATGGCATCCTGGATCCAGACGATGATTCGGATCTTGAAGATTTAGGTTTCTTGACCATGAAAACATCTTTGGCATTTGGAATCATATTGATATCATTATTAGTTCAATAGTTATTCTTAAAAATTGACATTTCCATAATTCAGATCAATCATAAAATCTAATCAATTGGTCCTTGTGTCATTTCTGACCCCTGAAAATTTCATCAAAATTTGTTCATAACTTTTGTTGAAGGTTTGCTCACAGACAAGCAGACAAATGCCGGTAAAAACATAATCTCCTTGGTGGAGGTAATAAAGATTAAAAATATTGTTGTCATATGTTTGGACGGGCGCAGTTTCAGTGCTTGCCATAGTCACTCTTTCCCTTAGATATTCCCCTGTTTGAATCCTGTGGGGTCTTCTTCGTCTTCTGTTGTTAACATTTTCCTAGGTGTGCATCGCCAAAATAATGCAGTTCCGTCTGCATAATACACCTGCTCAGGACTGAGATGCTCATCAGCTACGAGTTTCACAAATTCCTCCACATACTTGGCAGCTCCTTCGTGGTTTGCAGACTGCTTTTCTCCGCACACTTTATTCATGGAAATTCCATGAGTTTTGGAATCTCTGAAGCCATCCTCCACTATAGTCACACTCATGTTGTAATTTAAGTGTTTATGGAACAACTTATCCTGGTTCATTGTCATGCTACCTGACAAGTCCACTCCATCACTCCGACACTGTTGAAACCATTCCATCATCACTCGACCGTGCTCAGTACTCTTATCATCTTTCATAGTTTTTCGAATCATCATTTGCTTCATGGAATCACTGTCTGCATAGAATTTCAGTATTTTCTCCCTTTGCTTCTATATATCATAAACAGTTGACGAACCAATACTGTAGATATCACACAGCTTATGCACCAAAAGCCATGGTCCATTTTTTTTCAACAGTTCTACTCTATCTTGGATCATTATGGACTGGTATTTATGTTTGACACCACGACTGACTCTTTCATATGTTTTAGAAGCCATAGTTAGGGTTAAATTTAAGCAAAACAAGTGAAGAATCTCACAGAATTGCGGTATCATCACCAAGTGCAGTGTAAAGAATGTAAATAAGCACGCCCTACACACAACGCCATCTGTGGCCGCCCAGTAAATTAGTCTGGTGGCTGTGGTAATTTCAAGGTCCCTCACATGATTTTGTCCGGACTAAAGGAGGTGCCAAACCATCAGTTGCCGGAAATTCGGTGGTTTACCTGTATACCATTTTTCTCTTATGTTTTTTGGTTTACTATATGTGATTTCCCTTTGTGCAAGGTTTTCACATAACATAACTCTTGCTTAAAGCAGGGAATGTATGTACTACAATACGTGATGAAAGGAACTTATTGATATATCCAAGAAAAATAGCTTCCTCATAAGAGTTAAAAACTGATCTAGAATGTAGAAAGAACTTAATGCAAAAGGAATTATTTAAATGACATGTATGAAAGGCCAAAATTTAAAGGGACCCCCTAACATCTTCCCCAGCTTTTTTGTTTCCCATAGTATGTTTAAAAAATCACTGATTTTTTCTTATTCAGTTTGGAAAAGTATAGAGATTGAAGAAGTAACACAAAATATGTTGTTAGAAGTGTTGGTATTAAAAAAGTAAGGAAGGCAATAATTAGGTTAAAGTTGGAAAGGTGCTTAGAAGGAATTATGTTTGAAGTGTTAAAGTATGGAGGAGAAAGTGTGATAGAGTGATGCATTTGATTCATAATTAGCATGGAGGCAGAAGGCTGTGCCTGAGGATTGGATGAAAGGGATTATTGTTATTTTATTCAAAGGAAAAGGTACTAGGTATGTATGTAGCAATTGTAGGGGAATAGTTCTGTTAAGTATACCATGAAAAAATGTAAGCTAGAGTGATTATTGATAGAGTGATGGAAGTGACTGTATCCAGAATAAGTGAGGGGCAAGGGAGTTTAAGGAAAGGGAGCAAGGGAGTTTAAGGAAAGGTGGGGATGTGTGGATCAGATTTTTACGTGAGAATGATTGTAGAAAAGTATCGTGTGAAAAGTAAGAGGCTGCATCCAGCTTTTATGGATCTAGAGAAAGCATACAACAAGAATTGTTGGGAATGCTGTAAGGATATATGGGGGTAAGAACACAGCTGTTGGATAGTGTGAAAGCCTTCTGTAGGGGTGCAAATGCATGTGTAAGAGTTGAGCAAAAGTTTCTGGTTACATGTGGGTGAGGCAGGGCTGTGATGTCACCATAGCTTTTTAACATATATATTTGTGGATGGTATGATAGGACAGATGAGACTGGAGATGGAGAGTGGTTGTGAGGTATGATGGCTAATGACAAGCTTGTTTGTGGATGATAATGTGTATTTTGTTGAGAGTGAAGAGGAATTGCAGTGTTGTTAGTGTGTTTTATGATGTGTGTAAGCATGGACGATTGAAGTTAAATGGTAAATTAAAGTAGAAAATAGTGTTTGAAAGGGAATAGTGAAAATATACAGTTTGCAAAGTCCTATAGGGTGAGAGAAGAAAGTGTGCTAAAGTGCCTTATAGATATGGGGGAGAAAGAATGGAAGAGGTGACAAGATTTAAGTATTTTGGAGCTATTTTGGTTAAGTTTGGTGTAATTAGAGAAGAGATAAGGGAGATTACTACAAGGTAGAAGAGTCATTGGGGTGCTTGACAGGATAATGAAGGTTAGCATTGTACGTATGGAAGTTAAGAATGGTTTAAGGGACAGCATAGTTATCCTGATCCTGATCCATGCAGCCAAAACATGTAGAAGGGATATTTCTCATGGGTCAAGAATCCAGGCTTTGGAAATGAGTTAAATGAGAGGATCACATGGTATTACTAGATGGAATGGAGAAAGTAAGGAGAGGATGTATGAGAGATTTGGTATGGCAGGGAATGCAAAGTTAATGAATTATGGAGTGTTAGAGTGGGTGAGACGTAGTACTTTAAGGTGGTTTGGGCATGCAAAAAGAATGCAAGATGGGGAGGTTACAGTGAGAGCGTACGATGGTATGATTAAAGGAATTGGTGTGAGAGGAATACCACCTGTGACATGGAAAAATAGGGTGGAAGAGTACTAGAGGGAGAGAAAAGGGGAACAACATATGTAATGGTGTATGCGAAGTATGCTTGTAAGGACAGGGATAAGTGGCCATTCTTTTGATGTGGCCAACCTCTTGATGGAAGTTCCCAGAGAGGACTTGCTTCAGAGAAATAGCTAGGCAGATAGGTTTACAGTGCAACACTGAAAAGTTAAAGAGGAGTACAATTATCCAGGTAGTTGAGTGTTGTGCATTATTGCCCTATATCTTCTTACTTTCACAATTACTTACATGTGTAGGTTTGGTGAGGGAGCTGCTAGTGTTCTTGGAAGTGGCCATGGCCTTGCAGGAACAGATCTCTGGCAGGAAGCACTGCGCCACATTTCTGCTCTCCCATACCCTGCATCAAAGTAATGGTAGGGAGCATGGAAAGGGTTGAAGGGCATATAGAAAATGTAAATGACGTTTCACCCAGTGGACTTGCACATCATTTTACGTAGAAAGTTATGTTCCAGTTAACTGAAATGATAAATTCATGGCAATATTTTGTAAGAACTTTTGAGAATATCCCACACAGGATGTAACTTGGATTTTAGATCTGCCTCTGGAAAAGGTAAAATGGTATTGAGACATGCTGCATTGGAAGACATTAAAATTCTCAGATGTTATTAAGCTGTGAAATAAAGTCACAACAGAAATTGAATGGCTGCAGTTTCATAATGACTTGAACAAAACTGATGGATTGATGCAAGTATGTTATCCGTGAGGCAAAGTGTTCTTTTATACAAAGAAAGTGCGATAACATCTCATCGTCAACTGCTAGATCTCTGGTCTTTGCCAAAGTTAACATTCCTTCACCCCCTCATGCTTCTCTTACTAATCTTGTGCCTCTTCTCTTGATATCTTTTCACACTGTCAGAAAAGCATTTCTGTCCATTGACACAGGCAAGGCTTATTTATGGTCCGAATGGCATCCATCCCCATTTACTGAAAAAGTGTGCCTCTGAACTTACACCTGTGCCTGCTTATCTG
The DNA here is from genome assembly GCA_032273605.1 of Panulirus laevicauda. Taxonomy (NCBI): domain Eukaryota; kingdom Metazoa; phylum Arthropoda; class Malacostraca; order Decapoda; family Palinuridae; genus Panulirus; species Panulirus laevicauda. The sequence continues at coordinate 6,079 of JAUTXX010232499.1, read as the reverse complement.
TTCCGATCCTGCTTAAAAATCAGAACTTTTTCTTCTTGTTGGAAGCATGTGTTGGTACATCCCACCCCTACGAAGGATGACCATTCTAACCCCTCAAACAGTCATCCAGTTGCTTTGACATCTACCATTTCTAAAGTCTCTGAATCCATCCTCAACTCCCATATCCCTAAACATCTTGAATCTCATGGTCTTCTCTTTGACCACCAGTATAGCTTCCATAAGGCAAGATTCACTGGTGATATTCTTACATATCTTACTAATTCTGGTGATCATCCCAGAAAGATTTGGGGAATTCTATATAGTTGCCCTTGATATATACAAAGCTATTGACTGGATGTGGATTTATGGTCTCATCTCTAAGCTCCCCTCTTTTGGATTCCCTCTCTCACTGTTCCATCATTTATAGCTTCCTCTCTGCTCGATCTGTCTGTGTTTTTGTTGATAGATCAGCCTCTCCATCTTTCTCCATCAACAGTGCTGTCCCTCAAGGTTTTATCATGTCCCTTACACTTTTTCTCATTTTAGTCAAGAATTTTCTGTCTTACATAAATAACTAAATGCTCTCATACACTGACCACTCAACAGTACATTCTTCCACGCCCTTAAATTGTGATCCATCTTTTCTCCTCTCTACACAATTCCCTTAGTAAACTCTGACTTGGACAGGATATCTCAGTGGGTTAGACAAAATCTTGACATGGATTATTGTCCGTGACTGGAGCCTTTAAAGTAAAAGAAAAAAGATGATAATCATACTAATGATAATGATAATAATATCATAAAGGTAATGATAATAATAATGAGATCAGAAAAAGACAAGAGATAAAAGAAAGTATAGTAAGATGTTTCGCAGATGCAAAAGGATGGTAGCTAAAGAAATTATATTAAAAAATGCAGTATATGAATTGCCAGAATTGGTAGAAGTTAAATGGCTGGAATTCATATGAAAGAAATTCTTAGCAGCTAAATCATGGCCTTACTAGCAATTCAAGAAATTAGAAATAGTATAAGTGTTGAAGGAGTTATTTTGACCAGGTGTTCACTAGGTAAATTAATTACTGGACTTTGGAATCTCATTTAAAAAGATCGTATTAGCAATTGAGGTGATGAATTGTGTGATAACTTTCACCATGAAAGATAGAAAGGTTACAATGACAATACATTGTGCAAATTGTTTATATAAGATCCTGGGATTGGTATTTTTGTTTGTTTTGTAACTAGCTAAAGCTGAAATTTAGAAACTGAAAAAATACTTTACAAAAAAGATCACTGGAAAAGAACAGATGAACTATAATGAAAGAGAAATTGAAATTCTCAGCTTAGAAAGAATAGAAAGACATTCAAGATTTGTGCATGGTAACAAATTGGAGGAATTAAGTAAAGAGGACTTGTTAGGATAAAAACCGTAGTAAGGAAGACACAGAGTAATTAGATGTACAAGAAATTCATGGAGTGTATAAAGAAAGGCACAAAACAAAATATATGAGAGTATTAGAGCCCATTAAGAAAGATGGAGAGGCTCTATAATGTTTTGAAATTGGAAAAAATTTGGAATTCTGAAACTTTTAAACGAATATTAGACAGTGCTGAAAAGAGTTCTGGATGACCATGCGATTGACAACTATTCCTTGTGTATGGCAGAGAACAGATTAGTAACATGCTGCATACGCTGTGCTCACTATGTGCCAGCCATCCCTTTAGGCAGAATTATGTTGTGAGTACTTTTAGCTACATGTGTGCTTTTTAGATATGACCACATTCTTGCCTTAGCAGGCTTAAAGAGTCAGTTATTTCAGGCTTACCTCCTGCTTCTCAAATGAAGATTGCATGTATGGGCAGGTGTCCCATGAATGTCAAGGACTATATTTTCAGAAATGATGTGGGGGGAATACAAGTTTTTAAGTGGTTCCTGTCATGAGAAGTGAACCCTCATATGGAAATCTTTTCTGCTAAAGCCAACACCCTTCTACTGGTGTATGTTTTTCCAATGTTTTCTTCAAAGGTAGTAGGATTTAGTACCATGACCTGACATTGAAATGTTTAGTAACATATTTTGTTTTCCCCTTATAATGATGTGGGTTGCAGGTGGTGGGCAGCCAGCAACCAGGAAGTTATATTACCAGTACTACCTGCCTGAGTATAGGGAAGGTTAGTTATGGCCATTTAGTGAGCCAGCACTTGATTAGTTGTCAAATTGCACTCCTTTGACCTGTGTAGCTTTGTTTTCTTTCTGCCTTGCCCACATGTGGACTACTGGCATTCTGTCTGCAAACATACAATCTGTCCATGTCATGGTAGGAGCAGTAGATGGAAATAGTAGGTAGGAACATTACTGCGGGATTATTAGGTAGAAACATTTGGTAGAAGCAGTATGTACGAACTTTAGATAGAATTAGTCCTTAGGAAAATTAGTTTGAAGTCTCAGCAAACACTGTGCTAAACCTGCCCTCTTCCAGTGGCCTGTTAAGAGTGAGGCCCTAAAGGCAAAGAAGCACCACTGGAGTTCATTATTTAGGGAGATTTAATTGCTGTGGCCACCCTCCTGAGGGAGTTCCAATTGGAACAGGCATCAGAGATATAGATAGATATTGAAGTATTTCTGTATTCTCTCCATCTTATTTAATTCAATCTTCTTTACCTGCAACCATACAACAGAGCATTATTCAAGTCTGCCTTACATATTTATGTTAAACATGTTCATTATTGATTGTCTCTCTTGATGCAAATGTTCTCAATGTGATTCTCCTTATTATCTGGCTTGAAAGCACAAGCTTCATAATGTGTTCCTTGAAGTCCATTTTTCACGGATGATTATTTTGAAATTATAATACTTTTCAAGGCGCTAATTCTCTCATGAATAAAATATTACTGTGTTGTAATATCACCAAACAAGAATCATAGCCCACATTTACTTGGTAAAGGGATTGAATTATTGAAAATGTCTGAACTCATTGAGGCTGTATTTCTAGTAGTGTAAACGTGAAATTTGGTATCATTTTCTCTACATGGAAAATTGTAGAAGGCATAGTCGTCACCTTATACTTCAAAATATCTTCTTACTGGCATGACTTACACAAAAAGAGAGAGCACCTAAAAACATGTGGTGCCTGAGACTCTTCATTCTCTTGCCTGCAACAATCAGAAACACCATGGTGTGCACAACAGAGAAATTTAGGAGAGCCCTGGATAAGATTTACACAGTATACCAGATGAGCTGGCCTGCAAGGGCTGTATGGCCTGCAGGCTGCAATTTCGAATGGTTTGATCGACAGATGGCTGAACAAAGGTTGTAGGAGTAGGTAAATGTCAATCATTATGGAGATCTTTTCAGGTTTAAAAAAAAGAATCAGAAGGATCATTAGGAACTGATTAGGCTGATTTAGAGTTTTAGATTTTTTTATAAGAAAATTTTGTTGGAAACCCCTTAGATTCATAGGATTGAACTTCAGCATATCAAGCTGTATTTTGAGTGAGTTTTTGAAATCCCTTTTTTTCAGATGAAAGCTGTAACTGCCTAATCTCAGCATGGATGGTAGCTTTTAAAGGTCCTTGGCATGTTATAATCAGTAGGTTTTACAGAGCATATAATTCTGCATTTTATTAAAACTGTTTATTGTAGTACATAGATCAAGAAAGAGCATTCATGATTTTCTTGTGATGCTTAGATAAAGAAGTCTATTTAAATTTGAAGATTGCTTGTAGTGGGTTAAAACTAATTGAAACAGTTTCTTGCTACAAATTAGACTTCACTTTAGGATTGCTGTACTGTAGTCTCTTATAATAGTTATTGAAAATTTTACCTATGAAACCTACTGGTCCTGTCAAGGTATCATATTTAGTGTCTGGTTAAGTTATTTTTAGGATTTCATTATTATCTTTGAAAATTACATAGCACAATATTTGTTCATTCATCCAAGTTCCCTGTAAGCCTTTTTTAGCATAAAACATATCATTTTGCCACAAGGAATTGTTATTCATTCTCACAATCAGGTTTAAGTGTAGAAGCCCTTCTTATATGGAAACTGGTTTGTACCATGACAGGAATCTGTCAGCGGATGAATATAATCTAATGATTCTTTGGATTCTTTCAAAAAAGCCAGAAAAGATTTTCAGGCTGACTGGTATGATCTAAGTGGAAAGTTGAACATTATAGGTCATCTGTAAATGTGTATCTATATATATATATATCTCTGATGCCCATTCCCTCCGAATTCCCATCAAGGGAGTGGCCATAGTAAAAAGGTCTCCACTTATCCCCGTCTTGACATGCCTCCATATTGTCTTTCACAATAACATTAGATCATTTGGGAAACACCCTCAATAAATGAGTTCTCTCTTCAGTTATATTTCTTTTTCCTTTTGTGGCTGTAAGTTTGCCAACTTCTGAAAGAGACGGTTCAGATCAAGCCAGATTTTTGACACTCTTTTTAATGCTCACAGGGCTCTTTCTTGAGTTCAGATATTGTTAGTTTTGCAGTACAAATACCAATTTCTCAGCTGGAGATAGAGCCTTGTAGACAACCATTTATTCTTCCATAGACTCCATAGGGTAAGGGAATGGGAATGGTATGGGTTGATGATAAGGAAATGCAAGCTGCATCACCATGCTACGGATGCCATATTCCTGGGGAGGTTACTGTGTGAGTTGTTTGGCCCATATGAATGTCTGAATTTGAAGGGGTTTAAGAGTAAAATCCAAGTGGATACACGCTACATATCCGAGTTTAAAACCCTTTGGGCAAGTGTGATGTTCATAGAGTCCTGGTTCCTGTAGAAAATAGGTTTTTGTACTTAAGAATAAAAATTTCTTTAATTCATTTTTTGTTTATGAAAGATCTGAAGGTAACAGATTACGGAAGCATAGATATCTAGATTGTACATTTTTTCAAGCTATTATTGTTTTGATAGGGTGGGAGACTGTTGGAGCTCTACTGGTAGTAATTAATTATAATAGATTATGATGAGTGGCAACAGATCAGCAATGCTCTTTCTAATGCTAGAGCAATATAGGTATGGGGCTATTGAATGAACAGTAGTGCCGGGAGTTGAGATGTACATAAAGTAGATTTGGTGTCAGCAGAGTGAATTGAGTGTAAAATGAAGGAAGGAAACATTGAGTCACAGAAATGATAGAACTAGAATGGATTGGCTATGGTAAGATTAATGAAAAGTTTTCATTTTATTTGGTGAATTTGAGGGTGGATACTTAGTAAGACTTGGGTTAACATGGTTGGATAGATAAGGAATAGAGGGGAATGCTGATACAGAGAATGTAATGTACTTGGTCAGAGTGTCTGTTGCTGATTGTGCGTGGAATACTAAACTAAAATGGAAAATTTATGTTGGATGTATAGTGACAAATGATGTTTCATATGTATATGTTTCTTTCAGGTCAGTACCTTCAGTCATTACCAATGGTGTTGGGGCCAATACTCTACTGCTGGGAAACCAACTCAATCCAGCCTCTGCAGTTGCTCAAAAAATGACAGACACACTTCATGCAGAGCTTGAAGCACACTCCATATATAAAGATGAAGAAAAAATTACCAATAACCTTGTTGGGCCCTCACTTCCTGGAAAGAAAGAGGTGAGAGGGGATATTTATTTTCATTCTTATTTATATCTTTATCTGTCTGTATCTATATCTCTGATGACTTTTCCCTTTGGGGATCCTTAAGGGGATGGCCATTGCAAAAGAATCTCAATAACTGGTGAACTTCAGTGCTGCTTTGTAGCTTTTTAGTGCTTCACTCCTGACCTGCGACTGACATAGGGCGATTCTAGCACAGTGTTTCTATGTGTATATATTACTGTACTTAATTGCCGTTTCCTGCATTAGCAAGGTAGTACCTGGTAACAGAAGAAAGACCCATCCACTCATATACACACACTCTCATACATGCACATACATGTACATATACATTCATATGTATACATATCAACATATACATATATACATATTTATACATACACATGCATATACATATAAACACGTACATATTCATACTTGCTTGCCACCCCTCCCCACTGGAAACAGCGTCGCTGCCCCCTGCACCAGTGAGGTAGCACCAGGAAACAG